>DWLI01000315.1:0-23333 GCA_018249915.1 Cecropterus dorantes dorantes
AATTCGTTAGCAATATTTTTTAACCATAACAACCACTAAATATTTAAAATATACAGATGAGTGCATATAAGTCAGCCTTATAAAAATAACTAATTTGTTTAATTACGCTATTCATAACCACGCCATTATATAAATATTATCAAAAAATATTTTTTACATTTTCAATGTCTTTGTCAATTAGTACTTGCTGTTTGAACACTTACATTCGTTGAGTTGTATAAACATTTGGTCGTTGATGTTTTGTAAGTTACATTATAATTCTAATACTTCACTCTACTTCAATCTGCTGTGTTCGGGTGATATAATGTATACATATATACAAGTAGGTTACTTCTTCACATGTTGGCTCATACGAATTCATGGATTTTAAAATACGATGTGCCGTTAGTATTATTTTAATTGTTTTAACATTAAACTCATCTAAAACTTGAAAATATATTTATATCGTACATTCTTATTCCCTCATTAATATTTACCTTGCACATCATCATTCCATTTTTCTCCAATCTTTGTGCATTTGTTTGACAGAGGGCTGTCATACATTTCACTGGAATAATACAGAAACAAAAAATCATAGAAGTGTGCAAATCGATAAAGTATTACACATCATACATTCTACTACATAACAACTCTGTGTATTAAAGAAGTATTTTCCTATAGGTGAGCCGCAAAAAGTTGCAGGGAACAAGTCACAGTACGCTTACTTCGACCCCCGTTCAGGGTACCTAAGTGAACCTGAGGGTGGTTTGAGCAGACTCGGCTCTAGCACCTGGAGTGACGCGTACGATAGTGACGTCACCAGTGGACCCAGGAGAAGGACAGCTTCTGTTCAGGAA
Organism: Cecropterus dorantes dorantes; assembly: GCA_018249915.1. Classification (NCBI taxonomy): domain Eukaryota; kingdom Metazoa; phylum Arthropoda; class Insecta; order Lepidoptera; family Hesperiidae; genus Cecropterus; species Cecropterus dorantes. Next base: position 837 of record DWLI01000315.1, read on the forward strand.
GATAGAAGAATGAATGACGTCGCGTCTCCCTACCTCTCTAACAATAAGTAATAACCACATAATTTAATTATAGTCGTTATATTCCCTGAAGTTTAAACCTAAAAGATATTAATTTTTAGTAAATCGGACAATTTATATTATAAACTGTCCGATTTTAAAATAGTGATAATATCCGTAATACTCGTAGTACTGAAAGTATCCCTTAATTTATAAATTTTTTCACACCCAAAAAAAAATTAACAGTCCCGTTTGTGGCGTGATATTTTTAACACGAGTTTAAGAAATTAATATGTTTAAAATTTTTTTTCGAAACCTAATAATAGAATTATGACAAGGGAAGGTATTAGATACTCGTATATCAGATTTATTAACGATTCAAATGAAATGCGTACTTAATTGTAGAGTATGTATATAGTAAAATTTATCTCATTATTGCAACGCCTGTTGTTTTAGATATAGCACTTTGGCATCAGCTCGCGCTAGTCAAGAAATGTATAAAAACCAACCCGGCAGAATAGAGAACTACGTACCCGGAAAATCTTCGGTAGTTGACAAAGAAGCTAAGCAGGTACGAACAACTTAACTAATTTCGCCATCACTATTTAGGTACATGCATCACCTTATTAAACCACTCACGGAGGTCTTATTACAATAAGGGCCTCGGCAGACAAGCTACTTTTCACTCGGCGATCGACGATTTGGCGATTTAGTTTGTCGCAGCGATTAAATGCTACATCCCGCACACTTTTGGGCGTTCGCAACTACTTTTTGCACAACAAATAATAATGCAGCGACTGAATCCGAAAGCGATGTAGCATTAATGCAGTTGACAATATGCGCATATTATACCGCGATACAAATCAGAAAGTCGCCAAAACGTTAGGCGCCTTAAACCAATCGAATCGTCGATACTAAAAGTAGCATGTCTACTAGGGCAATAAATTAAGTACAGATCACACTAACCGCCTGACGTCACCCATCAATAGTATAAGCAGCAACGAGATTTGATTTGTTTTTCTTTTCTAGTGGTGGGACGAGGTCATGGATATATTTGACGGGGTACGAACCTTTTTCATTTTTTATGTGTGTACTTGTTATAACCACGCAATGTTCAAATACTGCCTTAACATTGTATATGTTATTTAAAAACCTTGTTGCAATTAATCGTAAAGTTTTTATTGAGAATTTAAATGCCGCAAGCAGCGTTATCACCTTAATAGCAAAGTAAATTAAGTGTTAACATTCATTTGTATATACAGATATGTAACGTGTCAGACACGTACCGTGGCAGACAAAATCGCATTTTACTATATTGTTATTTACAGGCACTGTCCGGTTCTGTGCACTTCTATTGAGATATAGATAAATACGGTTAAACGTTTGGAACGATCATAGTCACATTATTTCTTGCTTGCATGGAAAGGTAACCTTTCCATCAAATTATAAGAAATAGTGCAAGTGCAGATGCAAACTGGTTCACTTAAGCGTATTTAGCGTATTTATGATTGACTTTCAGATAGAGTCCATGTACTTTATGCGATTGATTATAGATGGCCAAGCGCGGCAAAATACATTTACCATCAAGTCAACTGAACGCTCGTTTCCTACTACAATCTTATAAAATATTATTTTGTCTGTCACGACAACGTGTCACGCGTTCTCTCTGTAGATATGAACGAAGCTATCAACACTTCTGTACATAGCGAACATCAAGCAACAATTTTGTTGAAACGTTAACTTGTGCTAATGCATAACGCATTGTTATAACAACACACATGCATTCACTGATCCAATAACGGTGTTTCCATCGCTGTCGGGGGTGCGTGGCGCACCACAGTGGTTAGACGAGAACTCCCCTCTGCCCCCTTACTCCACATTACTTGCTCGCGCCATCCAGAAAAATGTAAGGGTTTTTAACATGTCTGCCTGTGGTGCCTTCCGTGTTTCGCTTAGCACGAATTGTTCTGTGTTCTGTTATGACTGTTTATGCACGTTTCGGTTTGACAAAATATCTTATTGTTAGCTTTCTTCTGGTCAGATGCATTGAAATATTGAATCACGTTACCTACCTTAGTATTATTGCTCTACAAATTATTCGAAAATGACACTCATAATTCAAATTCATTCATTAATATTTGGGGTAAGTAAATATGCTTCTGATTAGAACAATTACGATAAATACGATGATGTTTTTTTAATGAAAACATTAAGGCATGACGACTGAAACATATTGCAATAAAATGCAAAAATGATGATTGCGTTATGTAAATAGACTTTTATCGTCTGTGGCATGCTGTATGTACAAAAAATCTCTACTATACTACATGTAAATGGGTGTTTAGACCAAGAGAACAAAGGATGTTTTGCAAGCTCACTGCTTTGTGGATTTGTGAAAGACTTCAAAATGCAATAATTTTTCGAATTCTCTATCACGCGATCTGGATATTTCTAAAATATTATAAGAATAGTGTAAGTATATTTTAAGCAAAGACTACTGAATGAAAAAAGTTGTATGAGACTTTTTTTAAATATTTAGGTGAGTCTTCTGCTGCTATACATTAGTTAATAATAAATATAAGCAATTTACAAACACCGAACGTTTTTGTTACTTCAAATTATAACTTTTAAAACTTTAATAAAGAAATAGTAACAATTTGCTCGATTGGTCTAAATTCACATGAAAACCTACTTAAGTTAAATTGACATTTCTTTTATGTTTGCCAGCAAGAAATGTATGTATTCAAATATTTGTTTCTTATTTTATTCGTTGTATATTTCACATTAATTCAATTACATTACTTCCGTTCTACTTAGTTTTGTTCCGTATTTCGTAGTATTACGCAAGTGTTAGTCGTTCTAAATTGAGTCAATGTTCAATTCGCTTCGGTTTTTTGTATATACTTATCGGTGTACGATATTATACTGTTAGGGAAAAAAGTATCAGGTCAAATTTAAAAATCGACAACCTATTAAAGTCACTATAACATATTTTTTTATCAATTATTTTACAAATGAATATAAATATATTAAAAGCATAATAATATTTGTAAATTCTTTACATCAATCACCATCTCTTTGGTGGTGTAAAAGATTAATTTCTTATTAAAATACCCATAACATATACACGTTTGCTGTCCCCTATTGTCTTTTACATAAATACTTAACTTAATATAGAAAAAACAGTTGTAAGTTAAGAAACAACTTGAAGAGTTGGTAAATAAAGAGGTTAGACCTGAAACATGAGAGAAGCATACATTTTATTATAATTGTTATTATAATAAAATTAATCGATCACTCATCCATCGATTTTAGTTTAGTGTAATTGACTAAGTTAAGCCAATTACATGATAAGCACATAAATTGATTTAGAAATTATGTCAAAAAGACTTAGTTCCCACCGTGAAGGTAAAACAAATATATTTATTTGTTTGACCTGTTACTGACCTTAATTAAGCGATAAATGGCTTGATAATCTTATTGGCATGCGAAGAATTAATATCCAAAAGACATATTTTTGTTTAAATTTATAACTTACAGTACAATAGTTAAGTTATATTTTGAGTACTGACTTTATACACTGTTTTATACTTTATACGCTATTATGAGATTCTTAGAAAAATATCCGATAAAGACCAAAACGGATACTTTGTGAAAAATCTTGCAAATAACTTTGTTGAGTTTCTACACGGCTTTTTAGTATCTTTATAAAAATACTAAATCTTACAGCAAAATAAAAACAGTTTCAGCTATCAAATTCCCTAAGTAAAGTAAATTGTACTCGTATTCTAAACTATTTTTATGTTACAGCAAAACATATCGAGTACGACATCTCTTCCTCAAACGTCGCCTAAGGAGAAAAAAGATATAACATCTGCTATTCTCTCAAAATCGAATATGGCAAGGTACGTGATGAAACCTAAATTTATTTTGCCTTGGGTGTTCAGATATGAAGTTCGAGTTCAAATTTAAACCCAAAGAAGTCTGAACTGTGAATAGATACATTATGACAAAATCTTCACGAGAATTATATACTATTTTGACAAAGACACCGGTTTAATCTTATCCCGTAAGAGAGACCCAACAACAATTATCAAAGTGTGATAATAATAAAACTTTTTATTATTAAAAACTGCTTAGTAATTAATCATTGTCATAATTAAAATAACGTAACTTAATAACGTAACTTCTGTTCCATCCTTTAAAAGGAAGCTTACTTTTCATCTCTGTTATAAGTTACAAAGTTTATATTAAAGTAAAGTTTATATTTTGTCACTGTTCTCTCTCTGTATACCTGTTATTTTTATTATACTCCTCGAATACGTCTTTTGCAATTTTTTGGCAGCTGATGTACACACCAGTAATTGGCATGTACACTAGTCTATATTTATATTAGGTTAGGTTAGGAGTTTTTAAATATTTTGTATATTATGCTGTTTATATGTCAATAAATAAAAAATAGGCTTAATGTTCCTTAATTAATAAGACGGGGTGAACTTAGTTTTATTGTGAAACTTGTTAAAATATATTTGGTTTTGTCGTATACAGGGCATTAAAAGAATCCGGCTATGAATCCGACTCGACTCTCATATTCCGACGTCGCGAAGACACAGAGGCACCTCTCTCACCAGCTGAGAGACGAGCTGCCTATAAAGATCTGCAGGCGGGAGGTGAACCCCCTCTCAGAGGGTTTCGATCCCCCGCTCCACCTAGACAAGGTAAGCAAGTAGTAACTTTGGCAAGGGCTCGTTGGTCCAATCAAAATGATGGTGTCTTAAGGAAATATGTATTTTGCAAATACTTTACTACTCCCACGATACATTTCATTAATGCAATGCGTTAAAATAAGTTAAGTATTTTATAAAAATAAAGATCAGTAGCCTTTATTAAAATAAAATCTAGCGTTACTTAATATTTAAAATTGCCAACCATATAATTTTACAATGATTCAATTTTCAACCCAGAAAAAATTTATTGTAATATCGAAACTGAATTCATACACAGAAACATACGTGCGCATGAGTTTTTGCTTTTGGTGTCGGTATAAACTAATATTTGTTTAATTAACCAATGTATTATTTTATAATGATTATTAGTATAAACCAGATAATAAAACTATATTGTGCTTTCATCGTTGTCATTATTCGTACAAACTTCAACCAAGGTCACAGCATCACCTGGTGTGTAGATATGATGTTCTACATATCTATTGTTGAACAAGGCCGAAACATAATGACAACTATGTAATGACACTAACCACGTTCACATTAGTCTGTAATGAAGTACAATACAGGTAAGTTGATATTTAAACGTAATCTAAGCATGTTCCTTATATACCATGGAATAACAAGGTGCTGGGGCGACAAATTGCTGCAGATAGAGGTAAATTAAATGCATGTTTCAAGTAGACTCCAAAATTAAACAAACACTTTTAAGAGTATTTTACACACTCGCAATATATTGTAATTCACTATCACAACAATTGTAGTACCACATCTAGAGTATAATAAGCTTTACACGCGATTATTTATAACAGGAGCACCAGAGACACGTTTTACTCACGCCTAACGAAAACCACGGAGAAGAAAAAGAAATTAACTAGTGGTTGAAAATCCACAGACGAATCGGAAATAGAGTACATTCCGATATCTTCTACACTGACGAAGATAAGAATTCACAGGAAAACTCCTAATATACAGGAAGTTATTTGCTACCCAGTGACTAACATTGAAAGAAATTACTACGCCAAGAAAAAAGAGGATATGAACGATATACGAAATACAAATACTGACTACCCTCCTGCACCTCCTCGAAGAATTTCCTCCAAAAATAGTCGAACACTTAAACTTATGACTTCCACAAGATCTACGTCAGCATCACCTATACGCTCGAAACAAGAACAAACTAATGTTACTTTTCTTAAGGACAAAATAAGTCATAAACTCAATAGACAAAATACACAAGTGATTGTAAGGAAAGAACCTTCCTCAAACGCAGCAACTAATAATATTATACCTAGTAAGATAAGACCAATGTCTACATCGGCTCCGCCAGCGCTAAATAGGAAGAAAATGACTACTTCGTCAGTGCATGCAACAACTAAAATTATGCATACTGATGCTAAAAACATCGGCACAAGTAGCTTTGGTTCACCACGTAAAACTCTATTACCCATAGAGTACTCTAATGTTTCGCGCAGTAAATGTGGGGAATCAAAAGCATCAGTAATAATTGAAGGTGGCGCTGGTCGAAGAACACCCATTTCTAATATATTAGATAAAGTTACTTCTCTTGATAAGTTATGGAGTGCTCAAAAAAGAAATGAACCTATTGAAATTTCAAAACTAAGACCAAAAATAACTTCAAAAAGTGGGAATATGCCTACATCCAAGACAAATACAAGCAGGCATTTGGTTATGCCTCATATTAAAATATCACCGCCTAGTTCTACACATAAAAGCAGGGATATGATTAGGACATCGGAAAAGATTCAAAAAAATAAGAATATTAATCTTCATACAAAATGCGTGCCAAATTCAAACGATAGAATCGATTTGAAGTCATCAAAATATAATTCACTTCAAAAGATGTCTAATATTTCAAAGTCTTCGTCTAATATTTCTCAGCCATCAAAGAAACACAACCAAATTAAAACAGCAATTGTAACTAATCTGAAGAAAAAAAAATCTTTAGAAAATATTCCCATGCGGCCGAGAAGTGTACCTTGTCATGAAGCTTGCAGCAAAAAAGCGAAAGATTTAAATAAAAATTTAAAAAAGACAGCAAAACTTAGGCCTATAAAGAAAAGTGATGCCAACTCAAGTAAAGATTATGAGAATATTAGTCAATTTGGCGATACTTTACCTGAAATATTAAAAATTAATTCATGTGACATAAATGCCAAAAGAATAAATTCGAAGGAACTTAAGGATACACGTGATTCTTTAATTTCAGATTCCTTCTTTCAACATCTTTTTCTCCGAAACACACTCCTAGCTACCCCGAATCACGAAGTAGAACAGAATACACCCACCACAGTTCTTCAAAAAGCCAAGTTTTTTCAAACACACCCACAAAATTATGCTACTTCAACGAATTCTATAAATACATATTTGATTCATAGAAAACCAGTGACTCTGTCACGGTTTAAAATGTGGGATAGATATCCAAGCCCTGCGAGGACGTCAAGCCCACGCTCCATTTCATGGCCTGGAAGAATGGATGGAAAAATTCGTAAATTCGATAGTCTATTGAAATGTAACGATGAATTTGGCTCCGTCACGTCTTTATCTACAAACCGAAGTAGAAGTGAGCCTCCAACGAATAAAATTTATTTTTCACAAACGTCTCGACCTAAATCACCCACTGTCATATTTCACAAGAAAAATAATTTACAACAATCACCTTCCAGGGGTTCTATATCGCCATCAAGGTTGGTTTATTTACAACCAACACGCGATACGTCACCTGATGTTGTATGTAAGAGTCCATTATCTCATGTTAGTAAACGCTCACCTTCACCAACAAAATTAATTTTTACTGAAACGGTTCGTCCAATTTCACCCACTGTAGTGAAAAGAATTTCTAAAACACTTGAAGATAATTTAAAAGTTGATAGTAAAAATCCTGCTACAATATTTTTTTCACAAACTTCACGACCAGTGTCGCCAAAATTCTCAAGACAAAATAAAATAAGCACAAGCAGAAGTCAGTCAACGTCTCCTGTATCTATTAGGTCTCCATCTTATCGTCGTATACATAACGTTAGAACACAAGGAAAATTTCACGAAGATACTATTAGAAAAAAAACAATTCGACCAAGAAGCGCTGATAACACAACCAAAGGTTTTGTTAATACTTTGCCGAGGAGTCAATCGTATTCACAGGGAAATGATCCTGAGTACGATGAGTATATTAATGATATTCAAAATACAAAAGGTAGATCAGAACGATTTCGAGAACTAAACAGATATTACAATTATTTAGAAAGAGTTGCTGAATTAGAAAGAACAACATCGAATTCTGATTTGAGGATTAGAAAAAAAGATGAGGAAATTATTGACTTCGATCGTTGGAAAAAAATACGAGCTATAGAAAGGGCTGAAGAAGAATTAAATAATCTCTATAATAAACTCAAGATCGCTCAGGATGAAAACGACATTTTATTTTATCCAAAAGATTTAAAGGATTTTCGATGGAATTATGACAAAGAAAGAGGATTAAGGGTTAAAGAAAAATCTGTGGAAGATCTAAAAGAAGAATTTCAACAAAAACCTTATACTGACAATTCTTCAACAGAACAGTGTAAATCGAGGGACACATATAAACCTCTATGGAGGGGAACAAGTGTTGCGGAAACTGCTTTTAACATAAACAGAAAGAATAAGTCTGATAATGAAATACGTATCTCTGTTAAACCTACAATTTCCTTACATCATGATGCATCTTTAATTGAACTAAGAAAAAAAATAGGGTTTGGTAATCGTTTGTGGAGCAGTTTATCTATGGACCAAGTAAACGCTTTAAAGAGTCAATTAAATGCTATCTATAGTAAGGAATTAGAATCAAAAACGCAAAAAGAATGTGATAAATATACTATAGATGTAAAAGATACAAAGGAAATAAAAAAGCCTTCATTACATGTAAGGTGCAATTCCCTTATAACACCACAAGTGACTCAAAAAAAGGAACTTGGTAAATCGGAATCTATTGCTGCTATAAGTTGTCCAATAACTTCTGTGAAAGAACTCAAAAATAATGTAAATAAAATGCAAATGGCACTTAGCGAAAATGAAAAAAAGAAAATATCGCAAACTCTGAGCAAAGAAGTTTTAAACCGGATGAACAAATTAGATAATTTGTCATTCTCACTAAAACAAGAAATAATATCTAAAGACGACGACAATAAATCAGAAGCTACAAGTATTCTTAGTAAAAATACAAATGAATCCAATGTGACCAAAATTAAAGAAGAATGTGAAAATAAAAGACATGTTATATATCCAACCGAAAAACCAGAGTCATCAGCTAGTGAAACGGAAACCGGTAGTTCTGATTTTTCAAATAAAACTGTAATTTATAAAGGACCAAATAAAGAGGTACAAAAGAAAGTGGAATACTTTGAATCTGTGCATAATATACCAAAGCAAAAACAAAATAAAATATTTCTTCAAGCGACAGATAACTCAAATGAAAATCTAAGTATGCCAATTACAGCAAGCGAAAATGTAAAAGATACTAAAACTAACAGTGAATCACAGAACAATCAGATTTATCAGTCGCAATCTTGCACAAATATCAAGGAACTTTTTGGTGAAAGTGAAAAAAATAAATATTTGTCGCTGCCTATAAAACCTGACCTATATACAAGATCGCCCTCGCCCCATTCGGAAGTGTACCTTAACGATAGACGTACGCCTGACACGCTACGGTATTCCAGCGACGAGACAATCTGGCGCAGTAGAAGTCCGTCGCCCGATCCGGAGCGTTACTGGCGTGCATACCTTAAGCTGGCGCGTGAGGGAGAAGTACGACGTCTCGCCAGACGTTTTGATTCGCCATCCGCTGCCGGTGCAGTATTGCGACGTCACCGAAGCGACCCGGAAATTGTTCGCAACGTCATCAATAATAACTGGCCTCGTTTGGCTTCTTCTCGGCGGGAAAGATGTAGGGCCATACAACCTGTGGCGCGAGTGCCACTTAGACCAACTAATCGCTTTATGCCGCATATTGATATCATATCGAAATTAGCGGCGCTTCGCAAACGCACTGCTCCTCGGTCCAGATCTGCTGAGGAAGCATTCGAATGTCGCCCGGGAGAAGTAGGACGTATTCGGCGAAGATTTGAAGCTATGACACTTCTTGGCCCTGTATACACTTCCGCACCAGATGTAAGAGAGCTTCAAGATATTGCACCATACTTAGCGGGACCATGGATCGCCCATCGTTATCCAAAACCATCTGATAACTTCATATCGATTAAAGATGCAAGTCATTTGAGTAAAGAAAGTAAAGTGCAGGCACCATTGGTCAAACCAGAAACTAAGAGACCAGCTACAAAGGACCCGGTCAAATTAAGTTCCATTCTTAAAAACGAAACATTGGCTAAACAAGCATTTGATCCATCGGTGCATCGCCCTGTCAGCCGCTACGAACCGCCCCGAGCGCCACCTCGGCCTCCGCCCGCTTCGTGGCCATACCGCCTGGCGCCCATCGTCACGCCATCACGACACACGGTCACATTCCAAGGTTAATATTATAACTTTTACATTCATTCATTAAGAACGTGTTTGTTTTAATTTGGAGTCCTATTAAACAATTTCATACCGTCTAAATTGATGTTCGTTATGTGGATCACTTACTGTTCTTTTATTATTTTCAAAATACTCAAGTATGTACTTGAACTACCCTTGATATATTCCGCATAAATTTTGCGATGCTATTTTTGAGTGTGCATATTTAATGAATGTTGTATAAATGTGTTATGCAAGTTACACTAATATGTGTAATATTATTAATGTGTATTTTAACTATGTTAATATTTAAGAGTATTAATAAGAAATACTTACTCATCTCTATTTTTGTCTATTTAAATAAAAAAATGTTATTAGAGACATTTCAATCTATAATGTTTTTGCGTGTTTCACACAACGACATTCAATATTTTCAGTTATTTTTGTTTAATCCCTTATCACCCTGTTTTGTTGCATCCTGTTAGAGACCGACTTTGCACCGGAGCCTCCGCGAAGACTATCCTATGGCAGTTATTCAGATACAGGTATGTATTGATTTCATTAGAAATATGCTCTGTCACTAAAATATTAAATCTCTACGTATTGTTAAATAACACCGGAGTTATCATTAAAGTTTTGCTAAACATTTTAATTTAAGATGTTTTGCAAAATTCTATGTATTTTATACTCAACTTGCATTAAATCTATTGTCATTTGCCATTATTTAGCTACTTTCGTTCCGTATCTACTAGCTCATAACATCGTACCGTGAGAGCTGTTTGAGTGGAAATTATCTATATCTACATAATCTTTGCGAACAAAAAAGAAACAATGGCCTTTGTTCAAAACAATCGACACCAAACTTATTTGTCTGACCGTCGCGAACGTGCGTAGACTAGAGCAAAGTAACCCGCTATAAAATATCTTGAACTTATATTATATACCTGTAATTACTACAACATAACGAGATCTACGTCATTAAATTCGACAAGTCGCTAAACTTGTCGGCACGGTTTTTTATTGTAAATAGTTCGGTAAGCTTCCTGCTCGTGGGCCGTGTGTTGTTGGTTATTATAGTCGTGCTTAAGATACCGAGCGAATACCTACGTTTTGTATTAATGTATCGACAAGTGTTATCTTACTTATTTCTAGTGATAAGTGTTATCTGTTTTATCACCGCTTTAGTTTGCCGCGAACTATCGTGATGTGAAGTGTTAACGTTGAAAGTGTTATTAATTTTGGAAAATGGAAATAGATCCGAAAAGTGGTAGACCTGTTGTCTTTAGTACTCATCCTATAAAAAATGTATCTAATAATTCTTATGAGGATGACGGATTTTTCAGTGATGTGCCAACTTCTGGATCTTTATCAAAGTCGCTATTAGCCTTAAATAAGTTTGTAAAAAAGAATTTATATTATGATACCAATGAGAACAACCAAGAGGATGAAAGTGTTGATGCGGCATATTTTTCGAAAGAAAGCAGCCCCAATGAGTCAGTTTCTAAATGCGATTCCGACAGTAATGAATCTTATGACAAAAACGAGTTAAAATACGGTAAAGAAGACACTTCTAAAGTTATTGTAACTGCTCATGATGATTTCACAACTACTCCTGAAACTTTTTCTCAAACAATAACTACGGAACAAAATATTACTCAACTTGTAAATAACAGGATCCTTAATACACCCGCTAATGAGATTGTCGATAACGTTAAACAAACAGATGACTACAAAGCAAAACAACTGCTTGAAAATACTGAAGAAGATTGTCACCCTAGTTCTATAGAATACACACAACTAAATAATGTCAACGTTAATGATCTTTCACAATTTAAAGTTGAAAAATCATCATCTTTTGACAACCTGAAAAACGTTGTGAGATTCGACAATGAAAGTTTAAATGAGGAACATGAAGTAGTTTTAAGAAGAAGGACAAATGAATACACCTCCGAAGAAAATCGCCATACCATACACGATCCTTCAGAATGGGTTAATAGAATGAACACATACCCAGATGTATATGCTCCATTGCCGTATAGTAAGTACTTTGTACATTTCCGTGAAATTAACGCAGTTCTTATTTAATAGTTTTATATTTTAGGCTTATACAGTGCAACGTGATCCAACAAGGCAATAAAATAAACAAATAAATTAAAGATATATGTTTTTCACAGCAAAAGTAACCTCAGTAAATAATAATACATATAATATTCGTGTGATTCTTTCCCAACATCATCCATTGCATCTGTTTTCACTCTTTTTATTATGAAAAACTTTATTATTATTATTTAAAAAAAAACAGGAGAATAAAAAAATACCAGTATATTATTGACTTACCAGTGAATTTTCCGAATTGTTCTCAATGACCTCACTCACCCAACGCGGTGAACTATGGAATATGCTTCATACAATGTTGCAATAAAACCCATAACTAAACTTTAAAAGTGATTTTTTTACAACTAAATAGTATGTAATTGAATATATTTTTGCTACGATGTTGTAACATTTATTCGGTTGGTCACGTATTGAGCTATCTGTGAAAATTGGGCAACAGTAAAATAAATAGAGACGAGTTCACCTGCTCTTGCGTAACGTAGTAACGTAACGTAAATATTCGTGATGCGTTGTAGTAAACACTTATTCGGCGTGAGGGAAATGGGTTGTCACCGAGATATACATACCGAAATATCTTCATAAAAAACGCAGAAATCGATGTTTTTACGAAGTTGTATTTTTGGGAAAATGTTTTTTTTTTTATTTTAAAAAGATATATAATTTTATTTTATTCTTTTTTTTTGAAGTTGGTCAAATTTTAACAAAGAATGCGGTACTCGATCATTATTAGATGATTATTTGATAATTGGTAACTCAAATAGAGTAATTCTCATTTAAAATAATAGAACACTGAATTTACGTCTCTTTTACAAACAACGTACAAATCGGGTACGCATCCAACTAGATATTTTTATTGCAATATCAAGTAGGATTTGGAAAATAAAAATTACGTAACGAATAGATAACCTTTTACCTTTGGGTAATCGGCTAAAAAATATTTAAAAGCATTTATCCCAAAACTATCAATTTGTAAATTCTGCAATTTCGTTTTCAACGACAGTATGGTGGAAGTACGGTGTTTTGGGCGGGAGGCGCAAAGAAAGTGATCTAAGCGTGGTTTGTCGACAGTCACCGCAGTCGTGCTTGTGGATGAGTGACAAAACGTTATCTGTGAAGTGTTTATTTGTGGTCGTGTTAAAGCATTTTCGCAGTAAAGAAAATGGGTATACTGAAACAGATTAAGAAAATGGCTGCGTATGGTTAGTTTATTTCGTTAATAATAATTTCTTAAGTAAACGGGTCGTTATTAATTTATAAAATTTTAGTGATTGATAAATTCAATGATTTAACTTTTGTATATTCATATTGCATTTAACATACTCGTATTAAATAGAAGTTCTTAATTATCTCCAATTTGCAAAATTTGATAAAATTGCTGAAATAAGTAGGTAATAATTTTACTTTTGAGACCCACCAACTACATTTAATCTAAAATGATGTTATAGTAACAGAAAACTTTTTGATTTTTTAAATTCGAAAACATATCGATTTTTTAAATTATAGACCATTTTTTAAAATATGTTATCAGTATATAGCAGAAATTTGATTTACTATATTTGATTATGATAAACTCTATTTCATAAAGAAATCAAAAAGCAGTATCGTTCGCTAGGCACAATATATTGTCACTTTTCCAAAAAGGCTAAATCGACTTGTATGGAGTATCTCCTGAAAACCTCACATAGGAATCTCTGTCCCTAATTATGTATAATGGTTTTTATAATAGACAAACTATAAATCCTATAACAAAAAATAAAAACAAGTCCATCACATAGTGTTGAATATAAAAAAAATATATTACTATAAAATATGAAAACTAAATGTTCCAATATATTAACAGCCGAGAAATATGGTATGATAATATCTTTACGCGTAGATATTGACAAACTAGGTCACGAAATATAATTATTAGAGCCTACAATCCAATCATAGTAGTTACCGGTGTCTGTCAACTGCGATCAAATGACTGATTAGGAAATAGAAACAGGTAGGAAAGGAATGTAGCACAGATTTTGTAAACATCTAGATAGAGTAACAGGTTTGGGAATCCAATATAAAGGTAATCTAAATATTAATTCATTATAATTGTTCTTAGGCGATGCGCATCTTATACCAACTAAGTAACAACTACTTTCGGGATTAATTACAAAAATAGCATATAATATTTCTTACTTTTTTCTTTATAGCTAACAATTAACATATATATTAAGGGTTGTAAATGATTAAATCATAAAAAAATCAATTTATATTGCTCGCAATATAAGTTATTGTGCCAGAAATCTTAACAAATCATACAAAAAAAAACTTATACAAGGCTTATAGAAGAAACTTACTTATATAAGTTATAGACATATAGAAGTACTTAAAGAAGAAACGTGTTTTTTCAACACTTTGTGATTTTTTTGTAATGAAAATAGATAATACTTACTAATACATACAAATCAAATTCAAATATTCATAGTGGATATATTTTTAATGTAAACTTTAAAATTATAAAAGTCGGTCAAGTCCTAAGTAAAATAAAATATTGTCGTACGACTTATAAATATATTGCTTAGCGGTACGGAACCGTATTGCGTCAAATTTTTTAACTCTCGAGAGTACATCGATGTTTTTGGTCTCTCGAACCTACTGACGTAGAAATTATTACTTAATGTTCTTTACTATGTATGTAATTGAAAAAAATCAATAGATATGGCACTGATATTGACGCAAATAATTAAGAAGTTAAAAGAATTAGTTAAAAAAATCGTTGGAAGTTAATTCTATAATTACATTCAAAACAACCTTCGTTAATTAAGTTAGTCTTTAATAACTATCGCATTTCATCTTCAACTACCTACCTACTTCAGAATAAAGGTTAACCAATAGTCAGATGCAGCTTTACATACCTTTGAGAACGTTTTTTTTTATAAGTCTCAGGCACGCAAGTTTTCTCACGATATCTTTCCTCACTTATAGCGCGTGTGGTACTTAATACTTAAAATACACATGGAACTCTCAGAGACGCAGGTCTGGAATTCAAAATGCGTACATATTTTTCATAAATCACTATAATATAATATATACAAAAGTTGGCAAAACATTCTTGCCACTAAAACAACCGCGATTAAACAAGACCTTGCAATTGTAATGATTTAAAACTAAATGCTCCTAATGACCTTGCCATTTGCAGAAGTTGAACGCAGCGGTATTTATTTCCTGACAAATTATCTCCATAATTTTGTTACTGGATCAAAAAGATGATTACTATGCTCGTAATTATTTTCGTGTATCATGCGATGCAATCGACAACGATAAATTCTGTTGGAATGTTTAAAGCGAGTGTTTTATCTATGTATTTGTTAATAGGTCTGTAATAATAAATATCACGCTACTTAATAACATTCGAATAATTTTACCTCATTCTAATAATTAATTTAAAAATCTTATAGTAAATCTTGAAAAATGTCATTGATTCAAATAAAAGTATTATATTTTATTTTAAATTATACCTCACGTAGTAAAAACATACACCGCGGTCATTATTGCGTTTATAGTTTTTTAATCCAATTACTAGAGGTATTACATATTACTGTTCTTCTTGGTAGTGGATAAGTCTTCATTTCTACGTAAGACAGATTACATTGAGAATTCGATCCTATTTCTATTTTTATTCAAATATTTTAATACGTATTAGAATAATTTAATATAGAGTTCTAAAAATGAAATATAATTTATATGAACTCTGTTGGTTTTTGTTCCGTACTCGTTTATTCTCATATTTATCAATGTCTCATTCAGTTTATTATACTCTATTGACAATTTATAATAAATGAATGGAGTGTATTCTCAGAAATAAAGGTCATACATTTTTTACCAAGATAATAATCAAATGATGCAATGATCGGAAATAATCAACCGACAGCGCGACAATAATGAAATATTGAATTACGAAATGTACCTGTCACTTTCAATGTAAAATGTTGCCAAAAATACCGAATAGATCAGTTTGGTAACATAATTACCGGTTCGTTACCAGTGTTGTTGCAGTAAAAAGAAACAATGAAAATTCGGTCATTTTTTGCAAACGAGTATCCCAAAAGAAATTCGGGTTAAAGAATTATTATCGTGTGTTAACTAATGACGGAAGTAACACAGTATTTTTTTAGAAAGGCGTAGTAATAAAGTATTTTATATATTGACAACATTTTTTAACTACGAATAAAAACGACATTAGTAAGGTTTGTAAAATTCCACTAGTTGCCACACTTACGAGTATACCTGCTAAAATCTCCTCCAAATAGTGTGATATTTTAATATTCTGAATTAGGAATGTTAAAATTCACACATACATAAATATTACACAAGGCATTCCGAGTAAACGCTAAGGCATAACAGTGAATCTACAAACTCTAAATCTTCGGACACTTGTCTTTCATATATTTAATCAACTTAGTCACTGGTGTGTAAGAGCCCCATAACAGCAGGTGAGGAACCTAATTTTCATAGCCAGGGGCATTTGCGCCTTTTCTATTGTTGCAAATGTACATGATAGGAAATAAATCAGCTTTGCATCAAATAGCCAATTTGCCTTATTGCTAAGTATCAGTAAAGGTGGCCTAAACCATCTCTACTGCGATACATTCAAACGAAAACATATTTTTAAAATTCCCTCTAAGCATCATAAGCACTTTGTTAAATATATGGCTATCGTACCTTATAGCTTTAACGTGATTCATAGGCACGTACTAAGCGTAATTTTGTGAAAGTAACAAGTAACTTACAAATTGCACGGAGCAAAGGGCTTTCCTTTCCCCGCAGATTTATATTCGTGATCGTTAACTTCACGGTTATTTTTAGCGGTATTTATGGTTAATGAAAACTTTATTACGTTGGTAATGAAGCAACATTATGTCTAAATTGTATGCTTACCTCAAAATTATGTTTGTTATTACAGACAGCTACTGGTATTACGTAATAGTTTTAGACATTGACCAAACATAACAAAATAGGATAGAATTTGCAAAGCGTATACTTATTTCTATGTATGTTTAAATTTCTCGTAAAACAACATCATATAACTGTTTTAAATGGTAAATACTCATATTTCTCTACCTCTAGTACCTATATCTTCCTTCTTGTGTGACACAAGCAAGAAGAGCATTATACACGTTATTTCAAATATTTGTATCCAAAATGTTAAATCTTGTAATTTTACATTAAAGTTCCAGACGTAACTAGACATAACTAGGGCATTCAAATAACAATTACGACAGACAAGATATTTTTTACCTTATCTAATTCTAAATCTCATGTCCGCATAAAGATGGTCATGCGTTGACCTATCGCGTGATGGATCACACTTCCCACACACGGTACGATAATGTTGTATTGCGCTGTACTACGTGATTGCTCGGATTTGTTGTGAAATGTCTGTTTTAGATCATTCGAACCACATTCGATGGCTGAAAGGTAAACTCTTATTTATATAAAGTTAGGACAGAAACATTTTGCAACAACGTAGATACCACCAAAAAGTATAATTGTATATATTTTAAACCGTGCAGAACACACCCTACCACATAAGATACATATGTGTGCATATTATATATAATTTCTAGTACACTACCATTCCTACAACCACTCATATCATACCTTAGGTGAGTTTATGTCATGGAATTCCGCAAAGTACTAAAAACTATCTTAATGTTATTTTAACGTATGAAAATCTGGTATCAAATTTATACATTTTTAATGCCTGCAATCATCATTTGCAACCTAAGTATACCTAGTCAGTTAAAGAGCTACCGAAACTTACGAAGTTGTCTTTGTAGACAGTCTCTTCTAACGAATCTATCATATCTATCAGCTGAATAAGACGGTTTTGTCTGTAACAAGGATACTTTAAATGTACACTACGCTTACAAGTGTAGAATATAAATAAGATAAGATGCGATCGTGACTGAATCAATTAGGAATATAAGGTACTATTTAGGAGTTAAGATTTTTATTTGTACTATCGAATTAGCAAACGAATGGAATTTACCACACCGTAAATGGTCACTGCCGCTCATGGACTGTAAAGAACTCCATGCAGAACACTTTTACCATAACACGATAAGTCGCCGGTTCCTATGTCAATGAGCTGGCATTCACGCCCTTCAACCATAAAGCATAACTGCCTCACGCCAGAAATAGGTGTGGCGTTTACGCCAGAAATGGGTTGTGATTACAAAAGTATACGAACTGGCGGTCATCATTTACTATTACAGCACGCTCGTTTGCTATTTCAATTTAATAAAAACGTCCACCAACCGTATTCTTATGTACCTACTACCAAATAAGTTGCGTATCAGTACCCGGTTTATCATTTAAACAAATAAATCAAATTAAAAAAATAAATAAAGTAAAGAGTCTGTTTGTAGAATCTAAACAACTGATTTGTATCAAATGCACGTGAAAGTATGTTCGGTAAATCGGTATTTAGATCTACTATAAACAATTACATATTATTTTTTCTTCGTCGATATGTTCCTACCAACCTCCGAAACGGCTGGACCTATTTTAACGGGACTTTCTAATGTAAATAGCTAAATAATGTCATAAGTAACCATTATATTATAAAAAGAATAAGGAATCCGCACGAAATATTATAAAACATTTGGATGGTTGTAACCTTGTTCGCTGACAGTGATATAAGACTCGTCTTTAAAAAGTAGTGATTTGTTGTAGTTAAAGTTATATATCTTGTGAAACGTAAGTCATTTTACATTTTTTTAAACATACATGAAACCCAGACGCTCAGCTAGTATCTAATACGTTGCGTATACATACGGCAAGATGTTCGCGAACCGGTTATCGTGATGCCATGTTACGTGTCGTCGCATAATCAACATCCGAATTGTAACCAATAGTATTACGAAATGGCCGCCGGCCCGCCATAGCGTTTCCGTTCCGCCACTTTCACTCGCCCATTAAAAATAACTTTTTATGTGCTCTCGTGACATATTTATTTTTTGTGTGCTTCTGGTTTTTTAAATTAAAGTTTATTAAATGCATGTAATTGTCCTTGATTTTCTCTATTTTAAAATTATATTGACATTTCGTAAAAGTCTTTTTATTACTAGCTAACTTTTATCCTCAATTTATCTTCCTCCTTCCACCTTCCACCTTCGGTGATTATTTTTTTTTAATATTTGTTTTTACATCTTTTTGTCTCAAACTACAATATGCAAATACTTGTATAATGTTTTGGTATGACACTAAGTTAAGCAAATTATGACAATATGTTTTTTTTTTTTATTTTCTGTCGATCCTCATTAACAAAGGTTGGACAACAAATCATAACTGTACCTATATACAAACAGTCAAACATGTTTATAGAACTGCTGTATGTTTAGGATTTTATCTAAATAAATTTAAAGCAAGATGTCATTTTATTGGGGTTCCGTATGCAAAGAGTAAAACCGGTACCCTATCTAAGACTCCGCTGTCTGTATGGCCGTCTGTCTGTTACAGGGCTGTCTACCGATGACAGTTGTAATTACACAGATGATGTATTTATGTTGCTATAACAACAAATAATAAAAACAGAAAAAAATAAATATTTAATAGTGGCCCCCTTACAACAAACGTATTTTTTGCACGTTTTTTGAAGATAATGGTACAAAACCTCTCGGAAGTCCGAATCGCGCCCGACTCGCACTTGGCCGACTTTATTAGAAAGATCGACTTTCGTAATCCAATAAAGCCATTAAAATTTTCAACTGTTGTTAATATTTAATAATGACTAAATGTGAAAATACTCTTATCATATTTGTTTTAATACGTGGTGGGCTTGTTACTTGAAGTACGTTTTTTAAAGTGTTCCCTTCACATATCGAGATGATGCATATATCGTTATTTTTATATCTATAAATCTGGATTTTCCAGATTTACAGACGTAGGTAAAATTGGTTAGAGTGAGAATGTAATTTTCCCATATACAATTAATGGACCTAGTATGGTTCTTTGCTACCACATTCATATTTCAAGATATTTAATAAAAACATGTAGTACCTACTTACGTAATGAATTAAATTACTATCAAGAGATATTGCCATTAGGAATTGTAAAAGGTAGTATTTAATTAAATATCAGGTTAATGATTTCAATTTCACAAAGAGAAATCTTAAGAGTAAAAACTAATGGCTGCAATATTTATGGTAGAATATTGCTTTTCTATAATGCAAATGGAGTCCGGAAATTACATGTCGTGCAGTTTGCAAGAACAAAAACTAGATATAATCGGTTTTTGAAACGAGAACAAAAACATAGCAACTTTTTCTTTTAATATTTTTGCTTTAGAACGTTCATGTTTTCTAATTAAACTAGAGTTTTATTATTAAAGAATAATTTAAGCCTTAGATTCTTCTGACATAGACTACATAAATTAATTAATTATTTTTTGATATAAACAAGAGATGTTATGGATATGAAATTTCGGATCTGGATACGGGTACGAATACAGAAATGATATTATACCAGATTCATATACGAATACGGATATGCAATTATTTCGGATTATCCGTTAGTTTCGGATAGTTTTGGTAACGAATATTTTTTTTTTAATAAATTATAAACTTAATTTAAACTATTTGTAGCTTGTGTGTTATTATTCGCAACAACAATCAGTCAAATAGGTTGTGATTATTGCTACTTAATCAATTTTAAGTGTTATTTACTAAAATTAAAAAATAACGTGTTTTGAAACATATCCGAAACTTTTATATCGGATACGGATATTTTTTTATTTCATATATACAATAGTTACGGTTACGGAATTCCATAACATCCCTGATATAAACACACATTATAAGACATAACAATTAAAATGTATAATATTAAGATAAATAAAAACATAAACTTATATCTTTACCAATGAAATAATTATTTAGTAAAGGCCTTATACGTTTCTTGATAAAATATATAAATTAACGCTACGCTATGATAATTTAATTTAATGAAAGTAATATAGGTATTTAAATGTTTGGTTTTTATTTTTAAGCTAGTCTGTAATAATCTGTATGTATATGAATTCAAGTATGCAATATTATGTAAAGATATAACATATGCTCGTTTCAAAATTTCAGACGTTTAGATAGAGATAAGTGCTCCTCTCCACCTGTATACCACTTTAGTCTGGAACATTGGAAAACTTTAGTGAAGTGTATTGTACTACTTTACATATCCTTAGTTGTTTAGTATACTACAGTTTCGTAGCAATGCTCGATAATAAAGAGATACCTGAAAAAGCGGTTGCTGCTAGCTATAAAGTCATTATGGTACGCTAAAACAACTCTAGTCTATTTCAACCTAAATTTTCATATTTTCCCAATTTGTTCCCAGAATCTCCAAGTCGTCGTTATGTGGAGAGTGACGTGAACATCCACTACCGCTGTCCGGTGCGGCATGATCCGTTGCCACTGGTCCCGGAACGCGAGCTCGCGCGCCAACAGGCCGAGCATATGAAGAGGCTGTACCGGGAACAGAAGAGGAACAAATACTTACAGGTTAGTGTTACATACATTTTGTTATGGACCTATTTAGTACCTGTTTTTCTTGACGTGTCTTACTTCAGATTATGTTTTGAATTATTTCTTACATGATTTCTTTTATTATAATCATAGGAAGACTGTTATGATTTTGAGATTGTGTATTGACTAATTTGACAATTACACTATTTAATTCTCTAAAGTAACAACAAGAATTGTTTTTTTATTAGACACACGAATATTTGATTCTACACCAAAACCGCGAAAGTTGTATACTTATACAGGAAGATAAATATAATAATATCAATTAATTGAACTGCGTAGTACATTAATATATTTTTTGGTTTAAAACCGAGAATCCTAGATTCTATACTCAAAACGAAATCTTGGTGTGGTTGTCAACTCACTTTAATATTAGGCGACAATCCTAGCCCAAGGGAGAAGCAATTCAGCTGTGATTGACTTCATACCATGGGTGACAGTGATTATTTGCCATCAGATGGACTGCATCGTTTGTTATTTGATCCTTAATAAAAATAATGAGTATACGATTTTTATATTTTACTAGCAGACCGGTACCCACTTCGTTGGGCATTAAAATTTTTTTGGTGTGATTCTTAGTACAAAATATTAGGGTT
>DWLI01000316.1:0-23304 GCA_018249915.1 Cecropterus dorantes dorantes
GTATTAAGGAAGTGTAATAAACTCATGCTAAGGACACAGAAACATGTCAATAAAGCAACTGTCGCTTCAAGGACACACGCATAAAATAAGTAAATTTGTAAGAAAGTTAAGACATTGGGTCTTAACTTTCTTATGGATGGTGGATCTAAACACAATGATCCGTATTCGATCCGCGGATCTATTATTTTAACAATCCGGCACATCACTAGTATTAATAAATTTAAATAAGAAGAGCAGTTTAAGTCTGCAGTCATTAGAAGTCCTACAGGAAACTTATTAGTTTATAAACAAAACCCTAGCAAGTTTAAAGATACCTGTGATTAGTTTCAAATAAGATTCCTATTTCATATATAGTTACTAACATAAATAAAAAACCAGGTTTTGAAGCTGAGCTCTTTTCACACCTTTTTTGAAGAGCCCCCTGTCAATATTTTAATGAAGTTTCTTGGTTCTCAAATTGCAGAGATGTGTAAATTTTCTAGATTTCAAGGAGAAGCCATAATTGAATTTCAGTCCATCTATAAACTTGTCTCGAATAAGCACTTTACATGTATTTTTTTTTTCAAAAATATACAACCTAAATTAAATCTACCTGCCGACCCCTAAACTGCCTATCAATGTAATGCAATAAAAATAAAGTTGACCCATTCATTATCTTTATAAAATAAATAATAGAAAATCAACGTAATAGACATATTACGACTATTAATCTTAATAGTTAAAGTAACTTGGAAATTATCTTAAGAGAAGGTTGTGTTATCCAAAGAATGTTCATGGTCTAATGGACTTTTATCTGTGTTACTGAGACAAGTTTAGATAATGAGGAATTATCCATTTAAAAGTAAATATTTGGTGACTATACTTGTTCTATAACCACATACTTATACTAGTACCAAGAGTATGTTAGGAAACATGCTTAGGAAACTTTGAGGAAAATATATATAATTTTAGTTAAAGGAAAATTAATTATATATTGTACTGTATTTGTTTGTCTTCCACAATTTTTTTAGATTGAGCTTACTTGGACTTGAATTAATTTTGTCTTTTCTTCTTATCTTTCTTGTTAAATTGGATTAAATTTGAAAAACAGTAAAAAAATATTTGTTTTTTTTTTACCACTTAAAAAAGGTGGTTCACTTAAAAGTGGTGGTATGTTTAGCTGTGCTTTTTTTGAAACTACATGTAAATAAAAACGCAGACAATCTTTTCGTGTTATTGTTATTGTTTATATTAATTTCTTTAATATTGGAATAATTTCACATTTAATTCAATCAACGCTTTTTAGAATAATGAAAGATGGATAACATCGAAATTTAATATTTCGATGTTATTCATCATTTATTATAAATAATAATATCCTAATTATTTTGTTGCGGAAGAAATCGAATGCCAAACATTTGAATTGGGAAAGAATTTTTCAAATTATTTAAAGAAATATTATGTAATTGAGATCAGTGTTCGTCTCCGGTATTTAGGCTAAGGTAAGACAATTTCTAATTTCAGGTATCCTAACCCTCACCTACTGACACATTTCTACTCGTCATTTAGCCGTTTGCTCATCTTTTGGCTATTTTAAGAATCCGAAAACGCGCGCACTAAAATTCGATAAAACAATAATATACCGCGCCAAAAAGTAAACCACAGAGTGCAATGAGCCACAGACCACGTAATAACATCGGAATGCAAGTAATGCAACAGGCGATACTGGCCACATACGTTATTTTTTTCATTTTTTCAGCCCTACATAACAAGCATTTCCGGGAAAGAGAGAGTTAGTGAGTTAAATAAATGAAACATTACCACTAAGGTTAGTTGTTATCTAACTACATTAAAAATAAACAATGTTTATGTCAACACTTACAATATTTCCTTAAAATCACTACATAAAAATAAATATTCGGTTCAACAACACACACGTTCACTGTCTTCACTACTACACTGCGATATGTCAGAATTGTCAAACATTTCAAACTTGGTGTTGCTTGTTTCTTGCATCAGTTTACCCACGATTATGTTACGAAAGACGAAATATAACATGATTATTTATCCGTATTGACGTAGAAATATATAAAAATACGTTGTTAAGTTTTATAGTATATTGATTTACCAGGATTGTTCATAAAAGTATTTTTATTGAGTTGTTGTGAGTGTTACCAGCTCAAGAAAATAAATGTCCCAACGCGCACGTAGCGTCTAACAGAATTCTTCGCGAGCTGAGAGAAGAGGTTCACGTTACCTACCTTTTATTATTATTAGCATTACTAAAAATAGGTCAAATGTTATAAATGTGCGTTGGCACAAATCGCGTTCCAGAGCATTTGTAATCACATCGGTGGTGCTGGAAGTGACAATTAATTGATTAGAAGGTGTTAAATGAAAATATTCTGAAGTCATTACATGTGCTATTTCCAAAATATATTTGTGGATGTTGCTTCGTAAATGAGTGAATGGTTAAATAGGTTGCTGATTTAGTTTATGCAGTTGTTTTGATCTCTATAGGAATTTATTGCGTGTTGTATAATGGTTTAATTATGTTCTAATTTTATTAAGTTCGTGAATCAAAACTAAGTTAGACGTGTATTTTTGTACAGTTGTCTTATGTATTTGAGTATATCTGTTGAATACAATTACATTATACATTCATTCGTGTTGTTTTCAGGTTTATAAACTTTTTTTAAATTCTTATGAAAGTGATAATTATGTTACTCAATAATACGTATTATGATAATTTCAAATTCCCTCCTAATTAGAATTTAGATGTACATTTCCAATTTGTCGTATTTCATCCATTCTATTTTACTTTCGTTATTTCTGCTTTATTATATAATAGCATTTATTGTAGTTTAAAATAAAGCGTGAAAATGATCATAGGCGTCTTGGCCAACTTTGGATTATTTTTGCGCGATTAATAATGTGATTAAAATTTGTGATGTTTTATTAAAATGACGCTAATTATTTAGGATCAGTCACTAGGAAACTTGTATTACCAAAAAATGTGGAATATTATCGTATCCGGCTGGCAATACTATAAATCCTAATGTATTCATTTATCAGCTGACGCTTTATTGTCAAATAAATAAAAGAAAAAAACGTACAAGTTCATTGCACTTGTGTGAGATCGCTTTAACTTACCATGCGTAATAAAGTTATGAATGATGCGTAAATGAATTATGATTAAAGTAATTAGATTTTTTTTTTTTAAATCATAAGACTGTATAAATCAGCCCTTTGATAAAACGCTAAACGCTTTCTACACTCATCAGACACCCGAATTTTAGATTCTGTTCTGGGTCTGGTTGTTCGGTGACATCATTCAGGTGACTGTCTGGCCGGGGATCGAACCCGGAACCCACGTGTCAATCCGGTATGGCCACCGTTCCGACACGCTGTTCGCCTTATGAGGTCAACTATTGGATAGGCCTCCCCTAATGGGAGTTTTTGTTAAGGTTCACCACGTCTGGCATGCTTGTTGGTGACCGCAGTGTGTGTTGATGGTACACAAGAAAACGCTGCTGCCCCTGGATGCTGTCTCCCATTCACCTCCTGTGACATCCACGGAAAGAGAGGCAGTGGTGTTATTCAAGACAGACACTACACGGCCAAACTTCGATCAAAGAGGTCAAATGTCTATGTGTTAAAAGGAGGAATACAAAAATGGTATGGATGCAGTCATCGAAATATTTGTCACCGCAATCGTACGTATAGATGCCCGAATACGCCAGGAGTTCAGGATGAGGGTAATGTTTTACGAGCGTATATACTCGTATGTATGTTTGTATGTATCTACGAGGGACGATCAAAAAGTTTTACTGGAAACTTTTCTAACTAATATTAAATTTGGTGGTAGTCATATTTTTTTTACATGACACATTTATTCATAATAGTTGTGGTAAAAAGTTGAGTTGGTAATTACTTGCGATATTTTTACAATAATTTAAATCCGGAGCGTAGTATTGTGAATAAAATAGATAAAACTAAAATACGCGTAGTGATAAAGTATTTTTTTACAAAAAAATATGTCAATAAAGGATATATTTAATGAACTTTTATCGACTTTGCATGACAGTGCTCCGTCTTATTCTACGGTTCAATTTTGGTGTGCCGAGTTTAAATGTGGTAGAACCAGCTGTGAAGGCGAAAGTCTCTCTGGACGTCCCTGCAACTCAACCACCGAAGAAAACACAAATCATGACAAACAAATTGTTTTGAATGATAGACGTGTTACTATTTATTATATAGCTGAGACCCTAATGATTTCTTATGGCAGCGTTCAATCTATTTTAACGGACTATTTACTATGGGTGCCTAGAATGCTGACAGACGGTCAGAAGCAAACTCGAGTGGAAATTTTAAACATAAATTTAGCCATGATGAACGCCGATATACTGATAAATGTCTAAATCGTAGGCTTGCGCTACGCCTCAAATAGTTTGACGGTTTCCGAAATATGACATATCATTAAAATTGTTTCAGTTCGCCGAGTGTTAACATCATGACAATATGGGTACCAATATGAAAGCTAGTAAATTGACCTTCCCAAAAATATACACATATAAAATAACTTTTATGTAAATATTTTGACGGAAACCCATAAAAAGCGTTAAATCAAACATATCATTACAAAAACAAAGAAACTTTTAGCGTAGTTGGGTTTTTGTTTTAATATTGTAACAATGTTTCTTGTTTCCTATGAATAGGAATATTCAGCTTAACTCTCAACGATATTAATGTGTCCTCAAAGGTAGCAACGCATCTGTGACGGCTTTCAAAAAGGTGCCGGATAAAAATGAAGGGCTAAATCCGCCGCTTTTTATCACCCCGTATTTTTTTGTTAAATTGGCAAAGAAGTCATTATAGTGGCAACACTGAATGTAATATAGTGTTCTATCCGTTCAATTGGGAAATATCATATCACCGGGAAACCCCGACCATAGAGAAACATATTATTTATTTCTTTTTAATATTTTTGTTGAGGGCGTTATTTTGGACGAAACAGAATATACTTGAAAAATTCCTAAAGATCGCAACTTATAAAAATGGTATCCAAATGTATTGAGTGTATTATTGATTATTATTCTAAATTTAAATTAATAAAAACCTGTCGACGATTGACAATATATAGATTAACAAACTTGGCCATTTTGTCAATCTATACATATAAATAAAATTAAAGTGTCTGTTTGTAATATCAAAATAACAGCTTTTTAGCAAATGCATATGAAACATATATCTATACGATACTGATAACAAAATATCAATTACTAAAATTTTTGTTTGTTTATTCCGGGTAATCTCTGAAACTTCTGGACCGATTTTGACGGGATTTTCACTATTGGATAGCTAATGTTATAAGGCGTAACTTAGGCTACTTCTATTTAAGAAAATATAATAAGGGTTCCGCACAAAAATTAAGTCTTAAGAATCCACGCGTTGCTATCACACCTCTCTGAGACAATGCTTTGATGTTAAAATTGTATAATGTCTTTAATTTCGGCTATATCTAACTATGTCAAGTTACTTTTTTAAACGCGAGTATAACCGCGGGGCTCAGTGTGTTGAAAATTTGATCCTAATAAAATAAATTTGATCCTAATAAAATAAATAATTCTATATTTTTTATATACCTATGTATTATTTGGTTTTAAATTATTTATTTAGTTATATCCTTTGCCTTCTCTCGCTACGAGTTTGAATTGCATTTTGTAGTGCAAAAGCCAGTACTGAATAAGTCCAAAATTATTTTGGCCTAATTTCATCCATTTTCTATCGACTGCTGCTGTTGGAATCCAAACCAAGATATTAAGGTTTGGATTCCAACAGCAGCAATCGACAAAAAAACCGTGGTTAGACTCTTCGTTTGTCATCTATGGGATCCGGAATAAACAGACTCCAAAATTTAAGGAAAAACTAGAGGTTCTGTTACTTGACGTTTTTTTTTTGTGTTAAGGGAAGGGGGGAAGCTTTATCTCCCCTCCCTCCTTACATACACTCATGTGTACTTTCATGGACATCAAAAACCTCTTGTACAACTTGAGTACAACCAGGCAGATCGCATTTTTACTTTTTAATATATAAATAGGTGTGCTACACGGTTTCACCCGCTACTAAATAAGACAAAAAAAACAAACAGCATGATTCAATTTATTTAAGAAGGCTATATGCTGTACAACATCACATTGTTTGTTTGTTTTTTTCTTACTTAGTAGCGGTTGAAACCCGCCAAAATACAATTCAATACAAAAATAATTGTTCAATTCGAACCAGTAGTTCCTGAGATTAGCCCGTTCAACCAAACTAACTCTACTTTATAATATTAGTATAGATGTGTATCTCGTAATTAAGTCATAAGTAATTAAAAAAAAAACAAAGAACAGTAAACATTTTTATTGTAAATATTTTATTGTATCCTCTTGCTTTCGGAGCCTTCAATGATTTAACGAAGCGATGGTCAGCGACATTCCGATACATTAACAAACTATGAATGTATTACAATGATTATTTATTAATCTATGGCGATTATCAGAAAGGTTATAGGCACGTTATTAATAATCTTAGAATATAGAATAAATAAGCTATGCGACAAGTTTTAATTAGTTGTAAACTGAGGCAACAGTGTGGCAACAAAAGTTGTAAACAATGTTGCCAACTCTACAGGAACACTACGAAATTAAACAATGTTTACTGAGAAGTGTCCCGTGACCTACCACAAAATATATTGTATTTGTTTGTGTCGAAGTCCTAATTCCTGGAACTGAAATATAATTTCAAAATAATATATATAAACAATTAGTCATTTATATTAAGTAATAGCACATTAAAAATTAAAAACATAATATTGCATACAATCTTTAAAATATACTTTTATGTATATATATTTTAATTTATTAAATCTTTATAAACAACTGTGTTGGCAGAATTATTTAAACCAAGAATTTTGATATAGGTACACTTTCGTCGTCCGTACCATATAATCGCCTTGGTCGTATTCAATAGAGTTGTAAGCAATTGGTTGAAACATTTAAAAAAAAATTCCCGTTCGGTCACTACAACCCGGTCAGCGAATAATACGATCGGAAAGAAATTAATGTGGGATTATTTATTATAACAGAGGTGTTACACCAAAATTTTAAATCGATTACAAGGATATATTAACGCGTCGTTCGCAAAAACCGCGTCGCTCGCTTGTCCGAGGGCCACAAAACACTCACTAAAGAGTAATACCCTCTGCGACCCTTACCGACAATTTTGTCTTGTCTAATAAGGCGTCGCATATGGTCTTGTAAGTATGGGTTTATAAATTTCGTTGCAAATTGTAGCGCAGATGAAATTCTCTCAGCGCTGATGTTTGCAGCGTCTAACGCATGTTTCGTGGCCGAGCGGTAAGGTTTAACAACAAATCTACCTGTTGAAATTCATATAGTTCCACCTTTAACTTAGTGCGATATACTTTTTATTCTATCTTCTAAGATTATAATGCATTTATTGTATAATCTAGCAGTTAAATACACTATTACGTGTGTGCATTCTAAGCCTTTACAAATTATACAGCGATGTATAAATAA
This sequence comes from Cecropterus dorantes dorantes, assembly GCA_018249915.1. NCBI lineage: Eukaryota > Metazoa > Arthropoda > Insecta > Lepidoptera > Hesperiidae > Cecropterus > Cecropterus dorantes. The sequence goes on from DWLI01000316.1 coordinate 7,563, forward strand.
GCATCCCCCTCTTTGGATCTAAATGTTTTGTATAATTTGTTTCGTACATTATTCTAACCATTTCTATATCATTGTATAAGTATATAACCACTTTACATTTACGCCAGTTTCTCTAATTACTTCATTCATTATAGAAGATTTATTTTTAAATAAATGAAAATTATAAATTTATTCCATCAAAAAAAAGTGTAAGCAACATTTTGCACCGAACAATGGCGTTGCCAGTCATTTTAAATTCATTTAAAATTGGTAGTTTTTGGCAAAATGTTGCCATTACACTTTCTGAAAATACTTCCATAGACAACAGTAGATCCAATATTATACATTTTTTTATTCAGATCCAATTTATAAAAATCAAAAGAGAGCGAAGAATAAGAATTAAAAAACATTAAGAGATACATATAATAATAAGGTAGAATGCACGTTATATCATGTAAAATTATATTGATAGATGCTTACAATGCTTATTTATGTAAGAATATACGTATTACTATTTACTGAGCCATATTTTCTTAACCCTTATGGTGCCGAGACAATACTAGTGTGCCGTTCTAGGTATATCTTTCTCAGTAAATTGCTATTGTTTTAAAAATAACCACTTAGTATGAAAAACTAACTTCTGAGCAGATTATAACGTTTACCTACTTGGTCGTGAGAGACTCGCCCGAATCCTAAATCCACTTCCATCATCGTTCTATCAGCAGTAACCTGCAAATCGTTTCAATATTCTACTGATCGATAGGTTATAGGAACCGGGCTCTTCTGGTCTTTATCGTGCTTCGATTTTGTATATTTAAACTACAGTGTGTATATGAAGATTGCATGTAGCGAAATATAACCTAAAAATATAATACGTGAAACTTTGTGAATGTGTAAAAATAACCTGAAATATCCCTAAATTCAATTCCCGAACTTTCTCAAATGGTTCACTAAGGCGAATCAGCATCGTAATTATTTGCTATTTATTTTTTTTTATTCTAAGAACTTTAAATTCTCCTCTATTCGTTCAAAAAATTGAGATTAGCGTAGAAGAATATTTTTTGTTAACAAATATAACTATGATAGTATTTTATATAAAGTCATGTAATCTGACTAGTTCAAGGTAAATATAGATCTAGTTGATACTAGATCTAATTAAAATCTAGAGAGCAATTAAACTATAAAGAATAAATTACACTACTCCAAAAGAGAGACTAAAATTTAATTCGTCTTCGTAGGAACAAATTTTCTACCACTGAGCTCCAATTTTTTGTACTTGTAACATTGTTCGATTGTTAATACGAAGACGAATAGGTTTATTAATTTAATTATTGTAAAGTCGCTATTTAGAATCAACAGCTGCTTCTAAATTGGGCACGTCATATTAGAAAAATATTGTTTTTTTTTTATAATATAGAAAAGGTTGCATTTAAAACTGCACTATTTCTAAGCGATGTCATTCGTAAAGCAGGGTCCGGTTTTCTAGTTGCAAGATAGATTAAGACGCAAGGTAATGTTAGTTTGGAAATAAAAAATAAAAGAAATGAATTCATAGGAGATTAGACGTGCAGAGATTTTCACTACATATAGCTTGTTTCCGATATTTAAATACTAAATTTTTGACAATTCATTCCCGTATTGAAGCTTACCTCATTGCATTTCTCGTAACATAATATTTTGCCAAAGCGATATGTTTCTTTATTGTAGCATTTTGTTTAAATATTATGCACTCACACCTATATTTTGTTTTTCTTAGATCATTCGTGTTATCAAATACTAGACTTAATATTCACACCTAACACATATTACTTGCTTCCAACGAAAATATCTATCTGTACATTAAAAAGCTTTTTTATAAAATAAAATCTAACCTCGTTTACACTAATTTAAAACTAAGCTACGCACTGGCAAATGGCGGGACGCCATCTTGTGTACCCGTTCACGTAATGGCGGCTGCATTTAACGTCGACCGTATTTATTTTTCCTTTACGTCATTGTTTACGTAGAAAAAATACTATCGACATAATGCAGTATTTATTATTAGATTATAACGCAAGGGAAGATTTTATCGACATCACAGAACGTGTTTACATAGAATTTACTTAGATTTTGAACTTTTAGATCTAATATTACTTAAAAACAAGCACCCGTTCTTTTACATCTGCTCCGTTATAAGAATATTGTTTGGTGATAACACAAGCTTATCAATCTCAACTTGTAACTGATTAAGTTATATATAGCATGAAAGGTATTATAGAGATATAGAGAAGAATGTGGAATAGATAGATATGCACTTAAACTAAAACCAAGACGAAGCTCCACCCAGCTTTGTTGATAACTCCCCAATACCGCGACCGAAGATATTGCCGACCTGGAAACAAAGGAAACAGTTAAGTCGTGGTCCAGCAAAATAATTATGTGGAGCGCCGACTTTAGTAATAAGCAACCATTTATTTGTATTTTTTCGTCATGAAAAGCCAGTAATTAATTATCAAATCAAATTATTTCGCCAACAAGTGTAAATATCGATCTGTCGCTTATAATCTCTGTAACTACAAAGATTATAAGCGACAGATCGATATTTACATTTACATTGAACTCAATGAAGCAGGCTTTAAGTATCGGCAGTATTTTTGTAAATCATTATTGCACTTAAATTTGATGCTAATATCTTTTTGCGTTGACCTAAAAAAGAATCCGTTTTTTTTCTGGAATCTACTAAAAAATACTTATTTTGTAGGAAAATGCTGAGCTGTCAAACCCAAAGCATGGTCGTACAACCAATACGGTCTTAGTCAGGTCGTACTGTTTATTAATGATTTGGTTAGTCCATAGACAAATCTATAGAGCATTAATACCTTTCCTACAACAGCGGTAACATTCCCAAGCTTCGCGTCTTCTGTGAGCGACTCCAGTTTAGACTTGCCACTTCGGGAGCCCTCCTCTGAGCCCTCATCTCCACCTCTGCACAGACAAAAAACCAAGGTTATTAAGAAATTTGCTTGTAGTTTTCGCATTTAGATCGATAGGTTACGTTACATAGAACGAGAACAGTTGGATTGGAAAAGAATTACCACCACATTTATGTCTACCGTGAAGCATTTCTGCGTTCCGGTGGAAGAGTGTATATAATGTCTTACTTATTTAAGAACCCATCTTCCCAGCTAATGGCAGTGACTACTATTTTAACAGACTGGAATAGCAAACAAGCAGTCCACCTGATGGTAAGTGGTCACTGTCGCCGAAGAACAACCGTAAGCAACTTCATATAGAACAGGGGTTCTTATCTGAAGTCGACTACAGATTTGCTTCTGCCGAGGACTGACAATGAGATGGTCGCCTCATATTCAAGTGAGTCGAGAACAACACACTTCCACCGAAACGCAAGAACTGTATCACAGTAGATATAGTTGGTTGGTGGTTGGTTGGTTGGTGGTTGGTTGTATAGGAGGTGGTACCTCTCTGGTTTACGACCTGATGAAAAGTTTTGCTGCCCTGAAATTTGCGTCCCTAGCAGCTCCTCAGGCTTTCTCCTGTCTATCATGCTGTGAACTCGAACACTGTTATTTCTCTTCGGTTGAATATAAATGAAGTACATAAGCCATACCCAGACTCCTGCTGCGTGAGCATGAGGCTGCACGTGGCCTCCTCTGTGTGCATCCTCGCGGCCACGCCCTGGTACGTCTTCGAGTTCAGCTTGTCATCGATAACACCCTGGAGCTCGAAGTCGCTGTACATTTTCTGGGGAAATTCATAAATTATTTAATTAGAGACATGGACTTAGAAGTCGTATAAACTTAGAGGTCTGAACGTCTAAGAATAGGCTTGTAAAGGCCTGATGGTAGGTGGCCCCGACCGCTGATGGATAAACGTAATCAACCTCTAATAAGATCAGTCTTATTTGAAGTTGGCGCTGAACAGATGCATTGCACTTCACTGATGATTAAATTGCCTCGGACAAGTATGTCTTCCTTACTACACCCTTGAAATCAGAAATACAGCAACGCCTAACACTGCTGTTACTAGGTAGAAATATATAAATAGGTATGGCAATGGTATCTTAAGAGTCAAACTACAAACCGGAACCAATACTGAAAGCCTGTATCTACAACTTGGACAAATCTTACCTTCATGACAATGGACAGGCAGGCGACCTGCTGCGGATGCAAAGCTGGCCTCTCTCCAAGCCAGGTGTTGATCATGTTCACCTGGATGCTGTACCAGTGTTCGAACAGCTGGAGGATCCACAACTCGTCTGTGACCTGGATATAAGACATGCTGATCAGACTAACGTAAAAAAAACGCGGACTTTTTGTTATCTATGTGATATGTCTGTTATATTACATTCTCCTGTCATCTTACACCAGGACTAAAGTTGGCTAGTAGATAAAGCTTTCAGAATCATAATTGTTTTTTGATGAAAAGCCAATAATGAGTAGTAAATAATAGAGTATCTAGATAAAATTTTCTTACGCTGATAAATAATAGTTAAATTGTAACTATTATTTATCAGCGTAAGAAAATTTTATCTACACGAAACATCCTTAATACATCTTTAAAGTTAAATGCAATAAAGTTAAATGTTTTATTCTATTATGCAAGTATATTAGAAGAAATAATATATTTTTTTTAATAATATGGTGTAAAAGAAACGAAAAAAAAGCAATAACAAGATAAGTAAATGATAAATTATCAATTTATTCCAGGCAAACCTGAAGAAGTATTGTAGAATAGAACGGTTTAGTAAAATATCACAATCAATAAATTATTGCTTGGATAAAGAGTTGTTTCTGAAACGAGAAGAAAGTTACCTTCGATCTAATCTGGTCCATGGAGTTCCTCATGAAGTTGACGTAGCCTTGCCCGATGTCCTTCCCGGAGCCGGAAACGTTCGCGATAGTCATGATTGATCCGATCAAGCTGGAAAATGATACTTGATTTGGTACTTGATTTCTTTACATTACTGATAGACTGAGACGGGAAGATATTATTTAAGTTCGTTTGCTAATTCAATGTAATAAAAGAAACACTACCTCTGGATTGATTATTAATATCATTTTGAAAACATAATGTCGAATTGGCATATCATTTCTATTTCATTTCTGATTATTATCTTGCTCTTAAAATTCAATGTTAAATCCAGATTTAGATCTTAAAAGACTGGTGAATGAATGCATGGATAAAAAATTGTAAGTTTTACCTTCCCTCATCGAATCGTGCGATTTTCCCCAACGTTGCTTCGAGGACCGCTGACAGCCGCGTGGTCATTCCCGTCGCCATCGCTTGGAGACACGCATCGATCTGGGATTCCATTTTTGTGTTATACTGGAAAAGGCCGAGGGAGCAACACAAATTAAGCTATGGGACAGAGATCTATGCAATGTCGCCATGCAAAAGATACAAGAAAGAAGAACTAACTCCGATAAGATAAGTGAAATTGCTGAAATTTATTTTTTATTTTTCCGTAGACGTTATTTAGTCTAGTTTGATTTGTATACGGAACATGAATGTTTTCAGCTCTTTTACTCCATCTTGTAAAATGTACATCAATTGATAAGTTGATACAGCTCCGAAGAGAAAATAATACATCAATTACAACAGATAGGAAGGAAGATTTACGATACACCTTTTAAATACCATTATTATACCATCACGTACCATGTTCTCTGAAAACATTTAGTCTAGAAGTATGGAAAATAACGAAAGCAGCCAAGTCGTATTCGCGTTCACGAGATTTTTTTTTAACACCAAAAAGGAGAAGAATATCGCATAATTTATAGTTCTACAAAAGACAACATTTATTATAAGACAGCCAATATACATTGAATTGGTATAATCATCCAGTCCGCAGAGTTCAATGGGGTAAAACAAATATGCGAAGAAAAGGATAACAAATAAAGAAAATATAAATAAAGAACTGAAGAGGGAAAAGATCCAAATCCGATCACAAATAATAAGTCGCCTTTATCGTGGGAATAGTTCAGACTTTTACTGAACTCCAGTTCGAGATTTCAATCAAGAAAATAATATACGAAAGAGAAAGTATAACAAAAAATAAAAAGCTGAAGCGCAAAGCCCGTAGAAATAAACTAAAAACTTCTCTAGGGCAGGAGACTTCGTCGTACAGAAGTCCTTGAAATTTGGTTAAACGCTGACGGAAAGCAAAAGCGTTGGAGAAGATACTAAAGGGAGATTTTGATACTATACTTTAGATACGTTACAGTACATCAAGAGGATGGGAAGAAGCAAAGCATCAAATTCTAGAAAGATACAACGATACAGTACGAAAGACGCTACAACAAATTAGGGTAAAAGACGTTTGCACGGTCATTTTCCCAGCACCAATACATTTACAGGAAAAGGAAGATATCAGATACATTACGAAGAGATAGATCGAAGGGGGAAGCGTTACGCTAACGACACATATATACGTAAGCACAGCAATACAATAAGCACTCTGTCCCTTTAAGGGCTATAGACGAAGGGGATACTACACTAGGCCTTACAGTTTCGACGTTGGAATAAAGATGGGCCTGATTTACCACCGTAAACATGTCAAACATGTCATAGTTAAAGTTCTCCTCGTAAATTATTCGGTGGTAAAACAGGCCCTACGGGTCACTACTCACTTCTCAGTTTGGAATTATGTGTATCAGTATTTATTTACGTTTTCATCACTTCAACGGTTTGGTATAGTTAGTGTGATTCTTCAGATTTATAATATATGGCATTTATTATATTAAAGGTAATTGTCTAAACAAAATTTTCTCTCAATAACGTCTTCCTCTTCTTGTGTGCATGATATTCATACGTGTTGTACGTATGAAACTAACGGCATTGTGTGTGGAAAAATGTTCAATCGTTTTGAATTATTAAGATATATTCTTTGTCTGAATGTTTTTCTTTTTCTTTGTGAGCCCATCCTTGAAGGTATCACTTCACTCACTCAGCATTACGTATAATATGTTTCCAGTTAAATCCAGGTATGTTTGGAGGTCCCACGAGAAGTTGAGACGTGAGTAGCAACCCGAATGACAGTACATACTTACAATATCAACACCATCAACAGTACATAGCTTGAGGGCCTGATTCTTGGCATCAAGAGCCACATTGACCATGGCGCACGTCTCCGCCGGCAGGATGTAGTCCGTTGACATGAACGTCACGCTCTTCTTCAGCCATGACTGCGGGAAAAAAAGAGAAATAGTTTCATTATTTCTATGTAATCGTGCAAGAAGCAGATTTCTCTATAAGATTGAAGAAACATGCATTCCACCTGATGGTAAGTGGTCACTGCCGACATGAAAAATCTGTAAGGAATGTCATATAGGACAAGGGAACTGAAGTTAATCACAGGTGCGTTGCTACTCCCGAGGACTAAGATGTTTGGATCATATGAAAGTGACCCGGCAATCAAATCCTTACCCCGAATCGCAAGAACTGCGTCAAGCTAGAAATATGTACGCCGATGGTACTTCCCTGATTGAACCATATTTGTTCTACCACTTTGTAAATTTTATCTCTCTCTATAATGAGGTTTCGCACACACTGATGGCTCATCAGTCTTTCCAGCAAACTTACAGCATTCTCCCACGATGTTATTCAAGCGTTGGATGGTGGTCATACATATACAGATGAGTGAAACCTATTCGATATTTTTTTGGCAAAAGAGTAATATGAAAATTAAATAAAATTCAAAAGCTGACAAAAAAATTGGAAGAAATGTTCAAGTATTTTCAGAAGAACGTATTTCCTGCTTTACCTGGAAGGAAGCTTCGGTCTTTTGGATGCAGGTCTCCATCATGTCAGTGGCCATCAGCTTCAGCCGCTGTTCCAAGTGGGAGCGGAACTCCGGTTCTGGCCAATGCAGATCCCTGATGAAGCACTGCAACGCATCCAGCTTCCAGAACAACTCCTCGCTTGTCGCGCAGCCGTTTCTGGAACGGATTTTAAACAAACGGTAAATAAAATAGATGGAATGATCACTTGCAGGAAGGGATTGCATGAGAAAATCTAAATGCTTTACTAAAAACTGCTTAAAACAATACAAATTTACCCTTTGATTTCCCATTTCTCCTTCTCGAATCCCTTGTGGAGAGACTGAGAGATGGACGACTCCATCAGTTCGACGTATCGGACGACAAGAGGTGCAAACGTCTCTCTCAGATGTTCGTGGAATCTACCACCCTTAAGGTTCTCTGTAACAAATACTTAAAATTAGAAAGTCATGCTCTTGTAAGATTTGGGCGAGTCTACGCCAAGAAAGTTAGGGTTCCGATTTTTGCGTTTTAAACATAAATATTAGGGTAGATTCATTTTGTGGATAAGCCAGTTGGATTGTGTATGGATAGATATCTAATGACATACTCGTATATGACAGGTTCATGAAACACTGGTGGTGGAAATGTTGATTAGTTAATTAATTATTAGCCAAACAATAGCGTGTTAAAGGAGAGGGTTACAACAGTACTCATCAGCCTATTAAATACGAAGAACGAAGAGTTCGGAATAAGTCACCGAAATTTGTTGACAAAAAAATTAAAAATTGTCTGCGTTTACAGATTTTTTTGCCACTATCCTAAGGGGAGGGGAGGGGATTTGGCCATGGTCCATGTGTCCATTATTTTATTGAAATTAGTAAGAGGTAAGACTACTGTCACAACCGCCAGATTCTAAAAATAGCATGGTTAATCAAAATTACATATAATCTTTATAATATAAGAATAGCATACAGTTAACAGAAAGAACAACAGAAAATAATAGTATACAATAATTACAGAAAGAAATTGTGAAAAAGCAAAAAGGTCCCACCATCAGTCCTCAAGTAATCATTCAAGATCTGGAACAAGGGGAATGAGTCCCAGGTATCCGGGGGCTGTTCTGTCAACACCCGGTCCATGTCTACCGCGAACAGAGCCCAGAAGATCTCAGCGTGTTCCACCAGCAGCTCGGAGAACCACGCGAATGCCTGGATAAAACGATTTTGAATTAATGATCCCATATATTACGAATAGTGTTGCTTCTTTGCAGAGAAGAATGTTTCGCCAATATTTTATTTTAAAACGGCCAATTTTATTTTAACATAAAAACAGATGTCGTGTGTTTTTATTATTTTTTAAATTTTTGTATCACTTATTTGTATCAGACTCATAATAGTTATGAATTTACTATTTTTTGATTGTAGATTATGAATAAAATTAATAATCGGCAAATTAACATGACGCTGGATTTTTGCATTCCCCATTACGCTTACTATATTGCCTGCTATGATTCAAATTGTAAATAGCTTGAAATATCACTTTTTTCAAATCAAAATATTACATGACATTATTGGATACCAATTAATTCATCAGTCTTTTTTTAATGTTCATCAATTATAAAATCAATAATAGATAAAAATATTGTAAAAGTATTTTTTTACATTCCAGATCTTTATTCAATGTTCTAAAACATGTTATTTTTTACAATTTTGTAAAACATATTAAATATTTTTTTCTAAAAAGATTCTAAAATTCTAATCTATTACATTAACTTGTATGTACAGGCTGGTGTTTTATTCATCAAAATACTCTTTCTTTTTAGTATAAAATACAGTGTAATTATTTCTTATATTTTGATAAATAAAATAAAGGTGAGGTTATTAATTAACAGTTTTTATTAAAATCATGCAATAGGACATATTTATAGATCTAAAATACGTAAGCTTTGATCTACTTTGTAAAGGGTGTTCAAAGCTGGTTCATAAGAGTGGTATATATAATGAGACACTGTGATTTTAAATATTTTGTGCCGTGTAATTTATGTTAATGTTTTATTGTGTTCAGTTAAAGGTAATGTTCTTTGAGAATATGTGCAAGCATCGAAAATACTAAATACTCGAAACAGCATTCTACAAAAGCAAAAAGTTGTGATGTATTTTAATGTTTTGTTATTCATAGAATGAATCAGTGAGTGATTACTTGTTATATCAAAATATACTTATGTAAGGGTATTTTCTATAAAAGTTGCTTTTAATTTAAGACGTGGAATATCTTGCCAATACCGCCGAATTTTGTTTATAAAGTAACAATAAATTTTTCATAATATTTGAATTTTGAACATCTGGGCCCAGAATGAAAAGTTCATTTTATTTATTAATTATTATTCTTATTTTTGTTAATTTTGCTGTCTATCTGACAATGTAATTTTTTTTCATTTCAAGTTTTGAAATTAGAATTATAAAACGAGAAATTATCTAAAATAATTTTCTTTAGATCTAGTATCTAAAATAAGTTTCTTGTTTACATGTTTCTTACAATATTTTTACATGATTTTAGATTTTTTTTAATTTGATAATCTACATTAACAATGATTTACAATTATCCTAATATACATTGATTTCGGTATTTTAAGGTGAATTAATTTGTCAGAGACATGTAATTTTACAAAAAGTTTGACATACTCTCGTACTCGTAGTCTTTAAATATTTTCAATATTTCTTTAATTGTATCAATAAGGTTTGTCAGAATAAGTTTTATAGTTGTTAATGTCGTCGAGTATCTGAACTTTGTATCATTGGTCCCAGTATAGTTTGCACGTCTATTATCGTTCTCTCAAACGTTCTCCATGCAATGTTCAAGTCATTACCGAATCACTAAACAACTTTACTAAGCTTGCTTAAGCGTGACTGAACTATTTAGAAACGTTTCGTCTCTACGCCTCTTAAATCTGTGATCAATTAGTGAACGATGATCAAGATTGAGTGAACAAATTGACAAGTGATTCGTTCAGCCGAGCAATCAAAAATAGTTACATTTGGTTGACCGCTAGAGTCCGGTTTTGTGTTATAAACCTGCGGAGAAATAAAAGATAAGATAGAAGTGGAATATAAAAGTTATATAGAGCTCTCTGCGTATTACTAACGTCGGTAAATGAATACGGATACATATAATTTAAAGGAAGTTAAAGTTTAATTTTAAATAAAAAATAGATAATATTTTTGAGGCAAAAATAGAGTGTTCCGTAATTCATTTAACGACTAAGCCACATAAAATACATAGGTCATTAATTCACGTAAACAAAATCACTGTTTATTTCTAAATAACGTGAAAGATGCAACTGACAAAGAGATGTGAATTCTTAATGTCCTTTAATATATTGCTTTAATATTCTTCTCTTTATTAATGTTACTTACATTAAGAATATTGTTGAGAGAATTACTTTGTATAGGTAAAGATTTTTTAAATATGTTTAACGATATTTTGTCAAGATAAATTAAATTTGAATGTTTGAAAGTTTAGTTGAAAAAATTTGATATCGGAAGGATGTGTGAACATTTAAAGTCAGTTGTCATCTTTGGTGTACACTACGAAGTATATACCGAATCATATTAGACGAATCACAGAAGAACTGAAAATGGTTCGTTGTGTACTAACGAAGCTAAAAATATACATTGATAAATCCAAAATATTCCAAAAACAAAATTTTTAAATGTGTAAGAAAAACAGTTAAAAAAAACTTCATGTTTTTTTTTATTTTTTTTTAAGGATGACAAAGATATATTTTTTCCAATTTTCAGCTTCGTTTTTTAAAAAATAAAATAATACGACTGCTTCATCATTCCCCACACTAATAGCGACAGGAGAGTAGGGTGCTATTTCAGTGAACATTGACATCGTATTTCGGTAAAATTTCATAAGAAAATTTTGTCTTATTTTATAATTACTATTTTTGTTTTTGACAAAGATACATTAAATATATTTATTCATTTATAAGCTAATCAAGAATTTAATTTATGGTTAATATATGAAAATCGTTTAAAATGTTAAATACAGTGAATTTTGTTATGGTTTTTGTATTTTTTATTGAATAATAATAATTTTTATTAATGAAGTTTAATATAATACTTTATTTTTTTTATATTAAACTTAAGAAATGATCTGTAAATATTAAAATTTAGCAACGTGTGGCAGTAATTTTCATTAATTATTTTATATTTTATATAAAAAAAAAGTCTTATGAAATTTTACCGTAACAGCAACCACGACACTTAAGATAGACATACATACACATTTTACCTAATTGTCTTAATGTGCAACTCTTTAAAACTTAGCAAAATTTTTATGTTTATAAAGATTTATTTTAATTTATTACACATATGCTTAAGTCATGATCTAATTTCATTGTTTATTTGAACCTATTACATTACTATTTCCCGTTAACTATGATCAAATAATATTAACATCAAAATATAAGCATTTTCGAAAAAAAAAAAATCGATTTTTTGAAAATCTTTTGTTTTTTTTTCAATACTATAAATATTTGTTTCCTTTTTAAAACCAAGTTGCAATGTTTTAGTAAATTTTAGTTTTTATATGAATGACTCTTCTCCAAACCATAAATTCGAACAAAGTTGCACATCAAGACACTTCATCATCAGGTCAAACATCCAGGTGTTAACCAATATTACCTCTGCGTAGTGTTCTTCGTTTTGTTGCAGCAGGTCTACACATAGCTCCGCCAGGCGGATCAGGTCTTCCAACTTCTTCGCAGGCGTTACCATGGTCTCTCCTCTCAGATCCTCTGGATAGGGTTAAGTTAGAGTTTACTTAAGATTCACTGCTGTAACGTTCTATCTTAACATGACATAGCAGAAGATGTTTGCTTTAGAAAGAACTTTTTATTGTTTTCAAATTCTGATAGTCTGTAATTATCTTTAAAATATTCATTGTAAAGACTTTACGAGGACGAATTTAACATCATAAAGCAATAATATCAAACATTTTGCTTAAAATAAATTCATCTCCAATTTTAATCCATAATCTCTAAATATTTTCAAACATTTATGCGCTAGAGTTTATTTTATGGGTTGTGATTTTTTAAGCATCAATCCTAACAATTTTTTCAAATAGAAAAGTTACATTTTAATTATAATTGCCTAAAGATTGGAGTATTAAGTCTTTCAGTTCTTTCAGTGTTCCTTCATTTAATCCACCTAAACTTAGGGACAGCAAAATTTGAGGATAAAATTGTAAGAACCTTCAATATTAGCCTTCTGGCTCAACTGAGTGTAATTCAACAGAGCTGCCTGCTCCAAGCTGCTCTGGATCAAGGCACGAACTTCCTCCGGAGCCACCGGGGTCACTACGTCCTTCATCAGGACTCTTTCCAGGAGCGACAAGGTTGCCTGAAAATTAGGTAAAATATTATGATATAAATAATTTTTATTTAAATGAAAATTGTTTGTCAAAATGAACATAAATAAGCTTTTTCTTAAGAGCCTGAAGTTTCTGACCATAACATTTACGTTAACGGAAATTGCTGAGTAAAATGAATACCCACATAATTCAGTTTAAAATTTATCAATTAATTTCTGTCTCGATATCAAATACTCCAGGTTTCATTAGAAAAATAAAAGGCTTTAGGCCATACTCTATCATACAGAATTAGTTTAATCTACACGGTGTAGTAGATCAGTTTAAATCACTAGTTAAGTTTATTTTAACTCTAACTCTATTTCACAGTCAAGATTCATTAGCAACGAAAATCCCCTAACCTTCAAAGCCCCTTCAGGCCGTCCAAACGGGAACGCGTATCTGAAGTTAGTTATCTGATTCTGGAGCAACGTCTTCAGCCTGTCCTTGATCTCCGCGAACTTCTCCTTCTCTTGGACGGTGATGCTGCCCACGCCATCGGGCCTGCCAGGCAACGTGGCCGTACTGTAAACCACTCGCCACTGGGGCTTACTCTAGTAGGGCACAAGCGGGAAGGGGTTGAAAGTGAAGCTGGCGGTACGTTTATCCAGACAAATGTCTTGTATGTGTCACATTTGGACGTAGTTAGATATTAATTATTGAAAAAAATGGCCTTTCTGGGACAAAATTTGGTGACTGCTTTTTACTTTGGATGTGGTTTTGAAGAAGCTTATGCCGTAAGGCATGTTTAAAATGTTCTCAAGGTTAAACTTGAAAAATCAATTCAAAATTTGGAAGGCCAATATTTAACCAAAGTGATGCAAAATCAATAACTTTAAACCGTAAATTATTAAGTTTTATTGTTCCCGTGAAAGACATTGAACATGTAACATTATTGGCTTACATTTTAAGGATCAATTACTTCGAAGTCATATTAAATTTAATGTTTTTAGATAGTCTTCTTAGATTTGAAAGGAGCTATTATTGAGAATAAGATATTGGCGATGTGCCAGAAGTATTTTGATGAAAAAGCCTGCATTATAATTTTTAAAGAAATATTTCATGTCAGTACCGCGAACTCCATAATTCCATAGATAGAAAATATTAGTATGCACAGGTTTTAATTAGTAAAGCACACATACAGAAAATAAAGAATTTAGAGGAACTTACAATATTACATTTTCTTTCTCAAAATAGCGAAAAAATTCATCAACCTTTGAGGTCCACATCTGCCTCTTTCAATGTTGTTGCCAATAATCACTAAGTCTGGCTTCGTTGTTAACAAGATCTGGATAATGGATATTCTGGATTTTCTCCCGTAATCGTTTTCTACGACATCCACGGGATAATGCTTCAAGACAGTTGCTTTAGTTATAATTTTGGTTTGGTTCGCTCTCAACGACTAAGAGTCATAATTTTCTGCCCTGATGTGAGGGAAGTACTTCTTATTTGCCAATCCTTAACAAATATAATAAAAACAATGGTTCCTCTAAATTCATCTCGAAAATATCAAGGCATAAGAATGCATAATATAGTAGATAGGGCATATAACAGCCATAGATATTAAAGAATAGGTAGATACACTGAAAGCCACGGTACATTCTTATAGTGCGGCGGATTGGGCTCGTGAGTGGATTAGAAAATGATGATTGACTGTTTAATATTGATGTCATATTTACATTTTCATATTACATTTAACTGTAAAATATTTACATTTTCAGCATTACATTTATTTTACAATCTAGGAATTTAGTTTTAGTAACCGTTTCGTTAGTCGAAAAATAAAAAAAATAGACCAGCAAAAATATGATTACCAGAAAAAGTCTTCATTTTTCAATTTTTCTGTGTTATTATTTTAAACAATCAATCATTTATTTTAATTTACTTTTTGTACATTACACCAAACACTTTCATCTAATTTGACACCAAATCTAACATACAAACTTACATTTTTTCATATACAATACATAGGTACAAAGGAAAAATATCACGGGTTAATTTTTAATTATTAAATTTGTATACAGGGTCAAAATTTGGACACCCTATTCTAAGTTTGGTCAAAATAATTTGAACGTATGCAAATTTTCAGGCTATAAAATTTAGCTAAACTTTATCATACTTATTAGCTTAGGTCCTCGATTTTGTGTGAAAAAACATGTCAATCACAGATTCTGTGCTACTTCTGAGGGCTAAATTTAAAAGTTTAATGGTATTTTTAGAGCTTCCTAATGATACAGCAGTTCTGCTGTAAGACATTATATGTGACAATACTTTGAACAGATTATATTCTAATTTGATTAATACAAAGTATGTTGCTGCTTAATGAAAAGTAGTAAAAGAAATTTAAATAGGAAACGAGCCTTCATTCCTCTTGATGGTAAACAGTAACTGATATCAATTGGCATCAATAATCAACTTCAAATGAGACTTATTCTATTTATGCTTCTATGGACCTGGCAACTTTGGCTATGAAATAATAAAAAAAGATTCGCATTGTGTTAACGTTATCATATTTATTATTTAAATATGTATAAACAAAAAAATACAAAAAGTTCGTCATAAACAATTTGTAATTTATAATTTTCAATTTC
>DWLI01000317.1:0-23297 GCA_018249915.1 Cecropterus dorantes dorantes
TACGATCAACCCTTATTTTTTAATAGCCATTTTAGTAATTTAATCATTTTTCCTTTCCGGTCGAGGTTCAGCTAGTACTACTAATAAAATTTAAGAGAAAGTTTAACAGATAATTTATTTACACAAATTATCTATTTAATTTAGAATATAACTCAAGTTTCAAATTTTGATTGACTAGTTTTTACCAATAAGCTCAATTTTATATATAAATCCAGTAACTAGTGTATAAAGTGAGAAGAGATAAGTTAATTGCACTAATACAATAAAATGTAAAGGTTTCATATACGTAAAAACTAGCCAAGTGAAACTTTGTACACATTCGTGTAAATAAATTATGTGTTTAAATTTTCAGAGTTAAATTATTAAGTGGAAAACATTGATTGTGCAACCGCTTAAAATTTCGGAGTCATATACAGAAAGAACTCGATAACTATTTAGATATCAATTCTTTTGTACGCTAAGTACACAGCAATGAACTTGGTTTTTTTTTTATTTTTTTTTTTATGGGATTGATGTTTACATCATCATCTTATTGGTATTTACATTTATCGTTACTATTATAGGTATCAAATGAAAGCTATTAGATTTAGACAATTTAATTTAATAATGTCATTATATAATAATGTCATTATAATAATGTCATTATAGGGACATAGAAATAATTTTCAAGCAGTCAGTCAGTTTTTCGATTCAATATTCTTAGCAATGTTTCTGTTATTGTATTATAAGTAGTTAATACACGAGCGGCAGTTGATGTCTAAACGTGATGTATTAACGCTTGTGTACTACCTTCCTTATACACAGAACTCCAATAAAAGCAAATTAATACTGAAAAAGGAGCTTAGCTTTAGCTTTTTGCGTTTCTCTTTTTGACGTTCTTTGAGTAACATGAGAAATGTTTTACTGTTTTCACTGTCTTTGTATTAAGGTAACATTAGAGGTAAATTACCTTTGAATCTGTCTTTTCAGTAAAGATCTATTTTCGATAAAGAAGAAGGCCTTATTTCATATGTTATACTGTCTGCCTCATAGCAATATGGCAATATAGGAATTTCATTTTATTATAGGTATTCATAATGTCAATAAAAGCACCATAAAAACGCATGACATATGAGTATAAGCGCTATCTAAGTAGATAGCAAATTTTGGTAATTAGATTACTTAGCCATTTAGTTAAATGTATAGAATTATATGTATATGTATAAATAATTAGGTACATTATGGAAGAGTCTAACAGATTAACCTTAAATATTGAAACTTCATTTTTTCCTTCTGAATTAAATGAAAAATGTATAGTAAAATGCAATACATGTTTCATTTTTTCCTGAAGAGTTACACAGAACGTAAGACGTTAAGCCAGGATTATGGACGTTAAACTGTACTTTGCGGGTTCAGTACAGGTTTTTTATACATAACAAAAAGCTACTTCAAGACTTTTATACGTAAAGTATTTTAAAGATTTATTTTATTCTTGAGTATATATATTTATATACATATAATGTCGTCATGGGCGGATGATATCGCCTGAGAGGTATATAACTGATATCGGAAGAGGCAGGCCAGATTGAGACCTGTGAAAAGGAAAGCCTGTCGCCGTCCAGCGAAGATTGGCGCCGGACTGAATATGAAAAGGCAGAATATCAACAGTTCAACAGAATGTCTATAGATTCGATCAAAAAGGGCCAATTTCAAGAACGAACATACAAAGTTATATTGGCAGAATAACATTTTCCGGCATTATTTTGGAATTACAATTTAGAAGATAGAAGCAGTTACTCGTTTATATGTAGCTTTTATTTCACCCTTCCTCAATTAATTTTCTTGCATCCTTTTTCTTTCTTTCATGAGTGTATATTTTAAAAACATAAGGTCCTCTGCCTCTACTATATACTATTAATCGTTTAACATAACGTTTGCTGTACTCGTATTTAAATAATATTCATAGCTCGCATTTCGTAAACGACTATTCATAACAGCGCTGATGTACAACGGAAGCGTGGAATCATTAAGAGCAGCACATACACCCACCAGCATAAAACTAATAAAACAATGAATTACTAGTATTACGCCATAACAGCTCTGAGTAATCCTTTACATAAAGGTATATGCACATGCACGTACTCAAAAGCTATTACGCTTTTGTTCCGCGGTCATTCGGACGAGGTCGTTTTGTTCGGCACAATGATTCGACCCATATACATATTTAGCTTGGCCTCCGTTTATGGTGTTGTCTGTTTAATAAAATTTGTTTTGAATGGCATTTTTGTACATCGCTTTATTTATTATTGTTACTTAACTGCGATTTTTACAGAAAAACTAACGAAACTAACATCCACTCCACTCAAAGATGAGTGGTCATTGTTGTTCACACATTGTAGATCGATCTCTTTACGTAGCAGTTCCTGAAGACTAAGTGGAAACATACATGTATATGTGACAGCTTTAGCAAACACTTCCAGAACGCAGAGTCGCTTAACAATGTCAGAAATAACGAATCATTGTTAGAAATCCGAAATAATCAAACTGTAGCGTCTGTAAAGGCGACGAACATAAGGTTCCCTTGTATTTGCTATTCTTATCGACAAAAGTATGATGAACAGTACAGTTTACAGTTTTGTTTTGTAATAATACCGTGTCATTCATACCGTGACGTAACGTTGCTTTGTTAGCCCTTTTCACACGCTCGCGAGTGTCACGTTCCCATTAACGTCGGTACGTGACAATTGGTAACAATTACCAGAATTTATTTTGCAATTATCAAGCTGCAGTTACACGATTGATGTGATAGATTGAGATTTAGTATTGATTTTTGATCAATGTAATAGGTGGCATTAATTGTTATGATAATTACAGTTCTAATCCATATACCTATATATGACAAAAAAGAAAGACCTTCGTCTCCGTCCACGACTCGTTGTGCGTGTGTTTATTTTGGAGGGCTGAGAATAATAAAAAAATACAACATATTTCTATCTGTTTGTCAGCGTTTTTGAAATCGTATCAATTCAAAAGTACAGAACTTAATTTCAATTTATATAGGTATACATAATATACTTATAGTGTATCTTTATTTACCATTTTGTATCTGTTTCATCAATTCAACTGCAACCTCTCCACTCTATCAAAAGTTATTAGGTACAATTTAAAGCTTGTCCGTGTAGTTCCGGGATCAGAACAGGCTATAGTATCCCCTGCCTGTCGTAGGAGGCGACTAAAGGGGACCGGGGTTGCGAGCGGCTTGAGTGGGAGCCGGAACCGTCCAACCAAGCGATCCCGAGAAGGACAGCGGGATGTGTGGTCGCATGCCGTCGTAGAGACCAGATGGTGCGGTGGGCCCAGTCACTCACCAGGGTAGAGCTCGATGGGGCAACGCGCTCAGAGGACTCCGGTCGCGTCTTTGGTGATCCCGGAATCCTTCGCAGCGCCAAGGATGGCCACCCGGGGGGTTTAGTGCGGTAAAAATCTCACATAGCTCGGCGCCACTCCCACGGTGTTGGGAATCCCCTTCGCGGGGCATATCTAGCAATAAAAAGAAATTGTCGTGTCGGTCTGTCGGCACAACTCTTATCTGGTGTATGTCGTAGGAGGTGGTATTTCCGTTAGTTGATTTGCGTCACTGCAAAATATATTAAAAATGCTAATCATGTTTAGAAGTCGGATAAAATTATTAAAACGTATTTTTAGGGCTTAATATATTATGTCGCTAGTCTAATACTGAACTGCCCTGTACGGTTTTCCTCATTTAGGCTATAGTTTACCACGCAGGCCAATTATGTAGATATTGGTAGACTTCATATACCTTAAAAAAAAATTTACCCCACTGCGTCAGATGGTAATGTTTTCGAGCGTATGTATGTATGTATGAATGTATGTATGTATGAATGTTTGGTTGTTTGTATGTGTGTCCATTTCTTTGGCTCACGCTATAGCCCTGACGGCTTGACGGATTGTGACATATGATATATCATTAGTATCGTCTCAATTTGGAGAGTGACATAGGCTATATAATTTAAAAAATAGGCGTTTGAAAATAGGGGATAAAGGGGGGGATGGAACGACTTTTTCTACTATACCAACAATATGGATATCAAACAAAAGCTAGTAAACAGACCACTCTAAAAATATAAAATAAATTATAATATTTTTACTTAACAATTTTGATGAAAACTCATATAAAGCGTTAAAATTAACATATCCATATGAACAAAAAAACATTTTAAACAATCGTGTTATTTGTTTTAATATTTTTAAGAATGTTATTTGTTTTCGTTAAAGGACTCAAGCGAGTTAGGTTTGCTCTCAATGTTCTCGTTCACCGTTTAAGCAAGTGATAATATTTTTTTAATATACACATAACTTTGTAAAGGCAGAGATTCGTGCCAGGGATTTCATCCGCGTCGTTCGTCATCTAGCCTAGTTATCATTAGAGGTCACGACGCAATTTGTATTTTTCCGCAATATGGGTACTACCGTGCTCTATGTCAACCCTCTGTTATTCGAATGCCCTACATTTGAACGACAGTGCCGTAAACGGGTTAAAATGATCACAAAATGATGTTATTACAGTACAAATCTTACAAAATGAAATAAAAAGTGAAAATGCAATTTTTTACAAGATATAAGCGCAAATTTACTTTGAACGAGCCCTCAAGGTAGTCGCTGACGAGCATTTTAAGTTTGAATGCTGTTTTTATGTAGCCTCTTACGAGCTTCGTAGATTAATCTGCTAAGTGGTGAAATCATTTCTCTACAGACAGCCAACCGTGTTTTTCAATTAAAACCCGGCTGTAAGAGTCGCGTTACGAATGAAAAAGTTAATTGTAAAGTCTAACTGGATACTGTGCTGTTTGCTCTCTGCTTTCTCATTAATAGTTTATTTACGATTGTAAATAGGAATATAAATGGGTCTTTACCAACATTTGAGGGTGTTCTGAAGTATATGCAATGTTTCTGCAATACGAGTTTCTTTATAATATAGTAGAAGTGATGGATATGACTACTACTGCCCTATATATTTGTCATTAACGTTTATCTCCTACATGGGATTAGCCTCAGTCCTGGACCTAGCATTAAGCTGACTTACACCTGAGGAATAAGTTGGAGTTTATCTGATAAGTATGTCTTACTTATCACACTCTTTAATACAGGACACAGCAGCTTAACACTGCTTTTATAAGGCAGAAAGAGTCGTGGCGGACATGCCTCTGGTGTCAAACCGTTAACGCTATTGATGAGGAAGATACTGATTAGTGGTTTCTGATATGATTAACGACTTCTATTCACTATGACATAGATTGGGACTGAGGATTTAGCGTGCCCAGTTTTGTTAATCCATCTAATTTTCGACGGCGCTGAACTTTGTTGAATTCTGTAGATTGGTTATAGTCCACCCAGGTGGTCGGCAGTTTTTAGGCGACGAGGACCTCATTAAGCTCATTTAAATAAACTCATCCCAATAAAATATCTGTTAGTTTAAAAAGAAACATGCGATAATTTATTTTTGTCTGTATAATGTATTAAAAATTCTGAAGTGTCACATTTGTAAGCGACACATTTGTAAGTACAAATATGTACGAAGTAGGCGTTTATAATTATTTCGAGAACCTATTAAAATATCCAGTCGAAATGCCGTTTAGATTTAGAGTGGAATGGGTCGCAATTAATTTCAAGTGACCTTTCGTGATTGTGCCTTTAAAATTAATTGCAATTAAATAATTAACCTGGGAGTTTCTGTGTGCTTTAATAATGGAAGCGTGGGTTACGTGTTGACATAATCACGTATGTATTTTAGATACAGATTTTTTGTACAGTCGCTATCATCGATTTTTATCGGAGACTTTAAATACGTTCTGGATAAAAGAAGAAAATGATATATTGGGTGTTCTATTTTTAAAAGGTTACGTCTAAGTCTTTTAAGGCTTCGTGTATTTTAAAGGTAGTCGTGTTATTGAGGGTTCCGTACCTAAAAGGTAAAAACTGAACCCTATAACTAAGACTCCGCTGTCCGTTTGCCCGTCTGTCTGTCAGCATGCTTTCAGCTTCTCATGAACTGTAATAGGGAGACAGTTGATATTTTCACAGCTGTAATTATGTTGATGCTATAAAAACAAATACTAAAAACATAAATTCCCGTATTATTCACCAAACCATCATTGATAGCTCAAAATTATTAAATTAGGTCGACTACGCTAACCTACTTTTGATCTTGTTCGATATTCCACCGAACAAGTTCCACGTTCCTCTAAAAATGAAAAATAAAAATAACTTGCGTATTCATATAGCTTGAGTTCCATAGATCAATGTCGCGAGCAGGAAAAGACTTTTATGCATGATCTCCTCAGAGCCAATCCACTTTTGACCCGACAGCGTCAGGAGACTAATGCTTTTCAAGTGTATGTATGTATGTTTTTATGTATGTCTGTTTGTATACATGCCATTTCTTTGCCACGCACCACAGCCCAAACGGTTTGATGGATTGTGACGTATGACATATCATTAGAGTCGGTTTGCCGAGTGACATAGCATTTTTAAATGGCGATTGCAAAGAGGGGAAAAGAGAGGGGGAGGGATGACTTATTTATTATTACGACAATATGAGTATCAAATAAAAGCTGGTAAATAGCTGGTATAACCTTTCTAAAAATATAAATATAATGCCTTTACTTGACCATTCTGGTCATAATTCATATAAAGCGTTACATTAAATAATATTATTATGAACAAAAAAATCCTGTGTAGCAGTCGCGTTTTTTGTTTAATTATTTTCAACAATGTAACTCCTTGCCAATTGCGGCCAAAATCTAACTTTTAAAGTCATTATTGTATCTTACCCTTTACTATGCAGATGTTTCTTATCTAGATCTAACCGAGGAGCAACTTAAGCTTACTTATATCCAAAACTTATTCATGTATTTATAATTAGAATACGTAAATTTGATCACGTATCAGAGCATCGTATTAAACTTAAGTGGTTCCCAATCGTCTTCGTAGGA
Organism: Cecropterus dorantes dorantes; assembly: GCA_018249915.1. Taxonomy (NCBI): domain Eukaryota; kingdom Metazoa; phylum Arthropoda; class Insecta; order Lepidoptera; family Hesperiidae; genus Cecropterus; species Cecropterus dorantes. Next base: position 6,993 of record DWLI01000317.1, read on the forward strand.
ATACTCTTTCTGCTTTATACTGCATCTTGTTTAACCTAAACAGCTCCAATTTGAAAAAGCAATTTCAATACTTGCATCTTTTATATTAGACTGAAGTAGTAACGGAGCATGCAGTCCACCTGATGGTAAGTGGTTACTACTGCCCATGGACATCTGTAAGCAACTTCATATAGAACAGGTTCTATCAGAAGTCGCTCACAGATGCGTTGCTATTTCCGAGGACTTAGATGGTTGCCTCATATATCTCGCCACGACACACGCTTTCTTCGTTCTAATGATATTTTCTCTAAACTATTGCTATTCTTCCTTTGGTAAATTACTGTAGCTGTGCGCTTATAACTTATTAACGATTGCTATTCCAACGTGGCAGCTATTGGATTCTTTAAAAAAAATCAAGTGAAAGAATGACATATAACTCTGTAATCTGTTTGCTTGATTAATTAGCATAAGTCTGCATTCAACTTTTTCTAAAGATGTGTTATGGAATTTCTCTCACTGCTTCTTCGCTATAACTAAAAGTCTTTATAATGACAGTTGCAATAATCTATCACCACATCACAATATGTCAGTACATTTAAGAAGAATGATTTATGTAAAGAATTTTTTAAACAATATACATTTAGTTTGAATTTATTATTACATTAGTTTGAAGGAATAGACAAAAGAAGGCTTTTGTCTATTCCTCTTTATCTTCTTCGACTATAGCTTATATATGTATAAAGTTGGCATATTATACTGTTGTATATCTTTACCCTGTATCTCTCTTATCCGGGATTTTTCGTCCCTATCCTGTTTGTCTTTTATCCAATATGCTTTCTTTCAACAGTTTTATGGTTGTCTGGAAGAAATTGCTATTGTAGTGATAAGACCAACTGTTGTACATTTTGATTATTTTGTTGCTATTAAGTAAAGTTTGCTGTACGATAAATAATTTGTATCGTATAGTAAATCAATTTCGTAAGAAATAAAAGGTGAACAAATTACATTTTGAAGACTTTCCAACAACACCATAAATTTAGTTCAAGTAAGTCTGGTAACAAAGTTATATTTTATCGGTAATAAAAGCACCATCAAAAATCAATAACTTTAATAAAGCTTGAATATATTACCCGAGCATTGAAATTAAATCTGTCAGGACATTTATTTATAATCGTTCGGGCAATAAATTGCTAAGTTAGCTGACATTAAAGCACGTCCAATGCGGAGTGGTACAAGTGCTTAATAAATTGGACCCAACATTCTCTCGGGTATGAGAGGAAAATAGCCGAACGTGCACATATCACCGCCCACTCAAAGATGCTTCATAAATCAATACAACTGAATGATTCCAATGCATAAAGCTATTAATGTGCGTACCTAGTTTTACTTTCGCAACTGGCGAGCGCCACATTCTACTTTAATCCGAACAACATGCTTTTCAAGCCGAATGTTCTCAGTCAGCTTTTCCAAACATTTATTTACACTGTGGTGGCCCAAATCGGATAGGTCAGGCACGTTTGTACAAGACATAAATGTTCGAAACCAATACGTGTTTCGATTCGATTCCCTTGTATGCAAAACAAATGGGATATTTATGCACCGTCGTAATCGGAAAGTCGTCAATCAAAAGATTGTTGATATGATAGGGTTAGTGATTTATTGCAACGATAAGTTTATTAGTCTCGGGTTTGAGATTTTAGGGTAAACGTACTGAGTACGAATGCGTGTTTCGTGTACGTTTACTGCTATACGCATGCAGGGAAACGTTTATAATATCGAACATAACTATAGGAATCTGCGTAATAAAACGTTCGTTTATTATTCGGTTTCTCATCAACATTTAACTTTTAATAAAGCCTTATTTGACTTCTTTTAACGACGAACGGGATTGAAATTGCAAAAATAATGATAATAAAGAAAAGAAGCCAAGAAAAATTCTTTGCCACAACTGTTTGTTTCGTGAACGATCTCGAGCGACAAAATTCTTAGCCAAGAGAAATGTTTAAGATCTTTCTGCCATCGCTATGGTTACAATTTTAATAGAAAATAGCTATTGTTGTTTTTTCTTCTTTGCTTTTAGCAAAGAAGAAAATACCGATGGTAGAAAATATTTGTAGTATAAGAGGCTCAATAGTAAAAGGAATATGCTTACAATACACGCATAAAACAAAGTAAATTCTTTTAATACTTAAAAAAAACTTATAAAATACAGGACTATAAAAATCGGACTTTAAAAAGAGTATTTTCAGAGTTCTTATATTCGAGTCTTTTTAAGCCTTTAAATTGATTTTTGGAGGGACTCCAACAACATTATAATATGATAAAGTACACAGGTAAGTGATAGTTATTTATGGAATTTTTTGTATGTTTCATAAATCAAGCGCATTAAAAAATAAGCTTATGATATATTCAGACAAATAAAATTATAATCGTTTCTTATAAGTCACGATGGATATGAAAAAGATACATGGTACGTTATTTTGTTATTTACTTCAGCACTTAAAAACACAAATAAAAATATATGTTAATTATATGCATTAATATTAATAAAAGTCATCAATGAGCAAACAACATTGATGATTTTATTAATATTAATGCATATAAAAATATTGAAACACAACAAAACCCAACCCTAAACGCAGCTACAAAACATGTAGTTAAAACATAAGTCCTGGAGTAAATAATTCATGCGCTAAATACATGGAATAAAAAATAAATTTAATAGTGCTGGGGAAGTTTTAATCGAGTTCGTTTTGCGGTGAATTGCATTTCTGCTAAATTCAGGTGGAGATTGAAGTCGATTCAGGCTGAATTAACGCGGTGGCACTTCGCAGCGTGCGGCCAGATCTATAAATGGAGTAATTAAGGAGATAGAGTGAAACTTTTATTCCTGTCATATGTGCATTTGGGTTTTACTTTGGAAATGTTAAGCGTTGCGAAATTTTAACGAACTTCGGTGTGCAAAGTAATGATTTGATTGTACGCTGAAATTACTTTGGGGGTTTTAATTTTGAGATGTTAGATAGAGCGTGTGTATTGTTTACGTAAGGGTGATTTTCATGTATGTTATAGTTACCAAATAAATTACACATGTTAATGTGTATTTATAATGATAAACATAATATCAATGTGTTAATAAAAGTTTCTTCATCAAATAAGTAGGTAGGTAGATTGCCATGTTTCTAAAGTAAAAAACAAGTTTAGTTCTTTAGAAAGTGTAGCAAGCACGAGTATGATTTGATCAGTAGCGTACCACCGCCACATCTATTTTTGGCATGAAGCATTTCTTGGGTTCGCTGGAAAGGTGTGGTTGCCGCCAACTTTCATACGAAGCAACCGCCTCGGGAGCCATGCATGTGATTGACTTCTGGTATAACGCTTGTTTGACGTAGTAATATAGCTATATTAAGTTCGTTACAGATGTCTATGGACGACTGGTACCATCAAGTGGATTGCAAACTCCTTTACTACATCAATCTTTAAAACAGATAATTATAAAATTGATAATAACAAGATTATTCAATAGAGAAGAGCAGTATTTATTCCTCAAGGTTTTTACAGACCTCATTATTATTTAATCTACTTAACATAAAATTTCTCTCAACTCTAAAGAATCTTGTTCTATTCCCTATAAGCGGATCTCAGCGTGTCACAAGTAATAGAGGTTCCATCTACCGTTCATAATGAGCATTTTATTGACTTCGACATTGCGTGGATTCTTTAGAAACAGGTGACACGATTGACTTTTTACTGTATTCATGGAATAAGAAATAAATTGCTTTGAAGTCTAAACTGTCATTTCAAAGTATTCAAGCTTACCTTTGAAGAGTGTAAGGAAATAGCTCACTCTAATAACTGTCCTGTACGTAGATATGACTCAGTGGAATTAAAGGTTGGAATCCAGAATGACTTTTTTTCGCAAGGCAATGCACTTTGAGTATCACATTGAATATTGCTGATGACTTTCCGCCTAACTTTTCCGTTACCTATATATCTCGGTAAATCTGGCATTTTATTTTACCTAATCAAGATTTCAGCGGGGACTCAGGCCCTTTCTATATCCGAAATTATATCACTCTTTGAATATGAACTTAAGTACATGATTTAAGAAGAGGGGGGGGGGGAGGGGGGTGACTTAAAATAATCCGTGACCTAAATTAAGTGTCGTTTTTATTGCATAATTAGCTAAATGACAATGGCTATTTACCACCAGATAGACCGCAGCTCCTTTTGTACTTTTATAGAAAACATTACAGTATTTTTGTAATAATAAATGTCGAAATGCACTCACGGCTCTTAATTACAACCTACGTATTCTCAGGAAAACGTTGTTATATCGAATACCAACATTTCTCCGTACCGGAACCCAGCAGGTTTAATTGTGTAAGACTCTATCTGCCTGAAAATTGCTTTTTCATAGGAATTTCGACATGAAACTGTTTTCCTTTAATGAGGATAATACGAGTACGTGTATTCTAGGTATTTTTAATTTTCATTTTAATACTGAAATGTTTTGTGTGAGAATTTATTTTACGTGTTTTAATTTTCATCGTTATGTTATATCATAAAGTTATATGTTACTAATATTGTTAAATCGAAAGTTTGTGAGGATGGATAAATGAATGGATGTTTGTTACTCAATCAGTTCAGAACGGCCGAACGAATTTGAATGACATGTAGCATACAGATATATTATGGTCTGGAGTAACATATGTATAAACTACTCTTTATTTCGAAAAAATGAACGGTTCCTATTGGATATATCGGGTATTGTTTCTTACAGAGCAAGAGCTCAAAATATTTTTTGTACATTTTACATAGCAGTGATAACTTAATGGTTTAAACTCGGCCTTTCTTTCGAGGGTACCGAAGTTCGAATCCCAGGCAAGCACCACTGCTTTTTCTGAATGATGTGCATATTAGAAATTTATTATCACTGCTTTACGGTGAAGGAAAACATCGTGAAAAAACCTGCATACCTGAGATTCTCTAATAAATAAAAGAGCTCTCAAAGGTGTGTGAAGCTTACGAATTCGTACTTGGCTAGCGCCGTGGCCTAAGTCTCGCTCATTCGAAGAGAAGACCCGTGCCCAGCAGTAGGACAATAATGGGTTGATGATGATGATGATCTTAGGGGTCAGAGATGGCATAACAAATTATTTTTTATGCCGGAAATGCACGGGGCATAAAAAATAATTACTATAGGATACTATAACAATTGTATCCTGTAGGAACTGTGGATTTAAATGAAGATATTTTTATAGTATGGAAGTAGCAAACGAGCATACAGCCCATCTGATTGTAAGTAGGTACTGCCACCCATGGACTTTTGTAATCAACCCTAGGTAAGATCAAAGTCTCACCCATGGTTAGCCACAGATGCGGTGCTACCCCTGAGGACTAAGATGGAATACCTCGGAAAGTATATCTCCCTTACCCACACCACTACCACCACTTTTTCTCTTCCCGTGTATGTCGTATTGGGCGACTAAAGAAAATCAAGCATAGGGCGTAGCAGCGTCTTCTTGTGTAATATCAACACCTACTGTGGTCACCAAAACATAAGCCTGTCATGCGCTTGGCCTATTTTTTGGTTTTTGCCAATACAAAACCTTCCATCATAGGAGGACTATATCCAGCATTTCAAAGGCTGGATGGAACTATTAAATTACTCTAATAAATTAAATATTACTTAAAGAAGTATTGCGCAAATAAAATAATAAGCATGGTTGCATTGGAATGGTTAAGACAGCCAGATTTGAGTCTTAGCTAAGTACGGTTACATTCATCAGTACAATAGGTATATCAATGACAATCTATCTTAAGACAACCTGATCCACGAATACCTTGTGAATTCTTAGCCGACCGAAATACCGGTAGGCCGTTGCTCTTAGATATATTTAAATCGACGCAGGCGCAATTAGCGGAGAGCGGACTCATTACACGTTCGATACACTCTAATTATACCCATAGACTGTAGACCATAACTGTGAGATGCTGTGGATAATCAAGGTACTGTTGAGTAGGATGACCAGAATCAAAGGTGAAAAATAGGACATGGTGATTTTTTTTATTATTTTTTATTTCCTAGATTGAAGCAGTAGTAGAGCAGGTAGTCCACCTGAAAAGGTAAGTGACTGCCGCCGATGGACAGCGGTAAAATCTGTAGTGAATCACAGGTGCGTTGCTACTCCCGAGGACTAATATGGTCGACTCATATAAAAATGTGTCGTACTAATTTGATCCTAGAAGTTGAGCGTATTTGTTTAATTGGTTGTTTTTTTAATCTAAAACAGTTATTAAAACATTGTACACAATATTTCAAGTATTTCGTACTATCTTACTAACATGATAAAAACTTTGTAAGGATGTATGTGTTTGTTACTCTTTCGCCAAAAAACTACTGAACGGATTTCGCTGAAACATGGCACACAGATAGTTTATGTTATAGATTTGGCACACAAGAAATACTCTTTATTGTGTTAAACGCGACAGAAACGGGCGTAGTCGCGGGAAAAAACTAGTCTATACTAATATTATAAAGGGGAAAGATTTGATTATTTGTTTGTTTGTATTGAATAGCCTCCGAAACTACTGGACTGAATTCATAAATTCTTTTACCATTAGAATCCTACATTATCCCTGGTGAACATAGGCATATATTAACATTTATTTGAACATATATTGAATATATATTTCATACGAGAAAAAATTGAAATCTACATGAAAACTATTTAAAGATGGCGACTATTTTTATGTCCCGTAGCGAAGCACGAGTGCTTTAGCTAGTTTAAAATAAATCTGGTAACGTAGCACTACATTCAGGTGTTATTATACATCCATGTGGTTAAAAGCCTAATTAAATTGAATGGATGTACGCACAAAAAATGTTTTTAGGAATATCTTTAGAAGCTAAACATGTCCACTGAAAGTGAAACGTTTGGTAACCATAGTTGCGAGGAAATGATTAAACCACAGTATTGCAACCGACCTGCTTTGTAATGAACTACTTAATTGTGATATTTTATTTACTGGGTATGGTTTTATGTCTCTAACTTAACGGTAAACTTAGAATACGTTAATTGATTTTCTATCATCAATATCTGTTTTACATGACTTTTTATGAAATATATATCAATTACTAGCTGAAGTGCTTGTGTTTCGCTACGGGACATAAAAATAGTCCAGTTCTATAAATACTCAAAAAATATTGAAATCAAAAGTATCCTATAAGTTGACCAGATAAATAAGCTACATGCATACATCCATACTAAATTTCATGTATATCCGACCAGTGGCTCTTGCGTTAGTGAGTGATTACAAATGGACGCACAGTCACACAGTATCTAGTTTTTATAATAGGACTAATACAAATATATAATAGTACAAATAGATAATTAAATAAATTATATTACTAGAAAAAAATTTAATCCTAATGTCTATATAGCTTTCACTAATACATAACTTTATTATAAAGAGATTCGTAACGGTACAAATATATATAGATATTTCTTAAAATGAGGTTGAAAACAGAAACAACGGTGTAGTAGAGTGTAGACTATGTCTAGGAAAAAAAAATTTAGACCGAAATATAGACCTGAAGAAAATACCAGAAACTTCTCAATGCAGAGACAAATTCAAATTATCTGGAAGACATACATGCTATATTAAAAAAGTAGAACCCCTGTTGATATTCACTAAATACCCAGGAGTAAATGTCTTTAATAAAAAGAAATATTTATCGCGTAATTTAGTGCAGAAAAACATCTGTACTCTCATTATAAAAATACCTCAACGATCTTACAACTTCTGCCGACAGCGCTCTGTATTACAGATGCGAAGGAATTTTATTACAGTGAAGCGGAAAATTCTCACTACTATTTAATTCTTCGTACCTCAGATGTGTTTAATAAAGTACATAATCAAATAAATTAGTAGCAAACAATTAAATCGTTAAAACATGAAAACAAAATCTCGATTGCTTTTTTGTTCATAATGATATATTTAACGCATTATATGACTTTCTCTGAAAGTTGTCAAATGAAGGTATCTATACTAATATTATAAAGCAATAGAGTTTGTTTGGTTGAACGGGCGAATCTCAGGAACTGCTGGTTCGAATTGAACAATTATTTTTGTGTTGAATAGTAAATTTATCAAGGTAGGTTATAGGCTATATAGCATCACGCTATATGTCTTTTTTTGGTTGTTTTTTTTTTCTTATGTAAAAGCGAGTGAAACCGCGCAGCACAGTTAGTATATACATAATTTTTTTAAGACAAATAGAAAAGTCTTATAAAAAATTAAGAAAGTACGTCTCTTTGTCTAAGTACGTATACCTTTTGTCATGTCAGATTGGCTCTACAAGTATGTAGATGTAGGCGACTTCCATGAATCGATTTTATTAAAGAGTTCAAATTCTTAGAATGTCCAATGAGATGGTGTCAGACGACAGAGGACCGAGTTACAAAACAAGTAAATTACGACAATTACTGTGTAAATATTACAAAAATGTAAATTCAGCACGCTAGGAAATAACGTAAAATAAATATGTGAAAGTCAATTAATTTTTTAAGGCTAATGATTTTACTTAATTTTTAAAAGTTGCCATAAATGAAACGATTCTGGATCAAAATAATTTTCTTGGAATGTATAATTAAAACGCCAATGATAAAACGCAGACATTTATTTATTTTAGAAACTCTAACAATTAATTGCAACACCAATAAACTTCTCATAGACTCAAAGAGTTAAATAACAATATGTATTCATGAATAATTTTTAAAGTAATGAAAAATAAAAAAAACAGTGCCAGGGTGTTAAAATATATTAATAATTCATCAATGGTACGAAGTATCTGCAAATATGTCGAAATTAATAATTTGAACTTAAAAATATATCGATAAACAAAGTATTTTTAAGTTTAATTGTATAATGTTTGGTTGTAAAACTACGGTCAACATATAATTCAATATGAAAATGTTACATGTACAAGTCGACCAAGCTAGAAGGAACTAGAGGAATGTCAAACGTGACGACTTTCTCAAGCTCGCGAGTACTGATGAAAAAAAAATAGCAATAATGATTTTTTGTGAAATGTTGATTTCAATGAAATGTAAATTTTAATAAATTTCTGTTTTAATAATTTATACTTAACCAATGTTTTTTAATTATTTTGGTTATTATTGTGACAAAAACTAATGAGTACAACAAATTAATATTTGCTATTAATTGTATTATCTGAAATCATAACAAATTAGGGAGTTTAGACGCGAACGGTACTAGGACGAGAGCGGGGCATGAGACGGGACCGGGAAGGGAGACCGCATTCCTTCCATTCATCTAGTAAGCTTGGTCGAGTAGTATGCAAAGTTGTTGCATTTATGCAATTTTTTATATATGCAGTATATTTCATATGGTAAATAAATAGGGATGAAATAAAATTATATAAAATACCGAGATACGTAATTTAATCCAATTTTAGGTGGGATATTAATATCGCTTACTAAATACTAAGCTTAAATAACTAATCACACAAGTTAAGGTTATACTATTGACTAGTTAAATATAACGCCTATTTTTCAAGCAAATAAGACAGAGAACAGGGCAGGAAAAATCTGAATATAAGACTTACAACTGCAATAAAGATGCTGTTTTTTATGTATATCAAGTTTCTATTCTAGGTTTCTACTGATTTCTAACTCTATTGACGGCCTTATCTTTAGTACCGATTTATAATATTTCTTGAAGAATTTTAAAATTAGTTATTTCCCCTTATGTAAAAAGAGGCCGCGTTCTTCATTAAATCAAATGTATAGAAAACGTTAGAACGTTAGAAATGTTAACTAAGATCCATTATATAAAATTGAGATTTTATGAGGAAGTTGTTTAGAATTGAGTTCTCAAAAGTTTCTGCTTTTAAGTGACTAATAACTAACTTTAATCATAAATAAGTTATTATTATAAATCCGTGAATGTGTCATAAAATATGTTTATAACGTTTTTTTCTATTTTCGTTTATTTTTAAGACCATAAAGAGACCGAAAGATTAAACTTTATTAGTAACCCAATATATTGTTGCAAATTTAATGCTATTTTTTTCTTACAATACGAAGGTAACACCATAAATCATCACGTCAAGTGCATAACTTAAATTATAAATATATATACAATTCATATATTTTTACTAAATATAAGTATTCGAATATACTCACAAGTAGGCGTCACAATTCTTAACCTAGAACTTTGAGAATAAAACTTTCAAGTATAACTAGAAAGGCTTAAATAACGACTTATTTTATAAACTATATATAAAATTCAAAATAAGGCTTAAGCCCGTAAAAAATAGCCAATTACTTGCGACATAAATGCGATTTAAAGCATTACCAAAATTAAAATCTTGTTAAAATATTTTAATAGTGCACGCGTAAGAAGTGACAGTTTAAACTTTATTTTAAAAACACTTAAAAAAAATACATTTTTAAGTCATGGAGGAGCACCAATTTAAATTCAGTGCATTAACATAACCTCTCTTATTATCAAATTAAAAAACCTAATTTAATATTGATAACCTAATTACGAGGAAGAAATATGTCATTTAAAATATGTTAGGACAAGTACAAAAATATGGATAATATAACTTACTTTCCAAAGCTCGTGTTAGTATAATACAAATAGTTTAGTGCTGCATTACGGATTACATTACAAAGAATATTTAGACAATCAGACAATCTGTGAAATCACAAAAACTACGAAATATTCGATACATTACATCGATAGTGCAATCATTAAAAATCCTCTGAAATTCTAATGCATCTGTAGTTTTCTTAAAATTTAGTTTTAATATTCTATGTTTTATATTCTTTCGTAATTATAATTATTCCACAAAAGTATATCTTAATTTATTTAAATACTCCGATTATTGTAATATTAATTAATATTATAAACATACATCAAGATTAAACAACAACTAAAATTGCACATTATTTAATAATTTATTTATAATATACACAAAAAAGTCTAGTACGTACTTTCAGGTAGGTTAACTACAATACACATTAGAATTTTAGGGGATATTTACACGTTACTGACCTAAAAATACAGTGCAATCCTTATTTCTATACATACTTCTACATTTCAAAGCAACAAGAGGGACGAATATTTATAATGAAAATGAGATATCAATTAAATTACTCAAAATAAATTAAAACAAGTTTTTTTGTAATTTCCTTATTTCAAAAGAAAACCCTTTCATTTGATACCCATAACATGTTGCATAAAAATAATTGGTCCGCACTCTTAAGTAGTCCTCCATTTTTGATTTAGAATAACGTGCAAATTACCGTGTATGCAAACTTTCAGCTCAATTAATTGAATTTAATGGTATTTAATTCGAAAAACTACATGTTAACTAATAAGGCGAAATTAACAATAAGTATCAAAAAGGAATAGAATTAAAAAATAATGTATAAATTATCTCTACTTGTTAAAAATGTTTAATAATATATTATTATTGATTTCTTATTTGAGGTATCTTTAGTCGTATTAGAAAAACAAATTATAATTTATTTGCATAGAATACGTGCTTCTTAATCAACCGCTAATGTGGTAATCTAGTTTAATGTATAAGTAATAAATTTATGCCGTCTCCCGACTCTTCCCTTCGGTTTTTATTGAGTGTGCGAGCCATAATGCGAGGACTATGCCGGCCACCTGGAATACACAAATGGAATATAAATTATTCAAATTAAATGAATAAAACTATAATAAGTATTCATATTTAAGATCAATCATCATTTTACGTTTATAATGAATAAACTTCAATTAAAAAAAAAAAAAACAATTTAAATTTCTATCAAATAAATATAAACTATAACAAGATCATTACTCGTTAAGATCATTTAAGATCAATCATTTTACATTTTCTCCTTTTCAGACTAAATTTACATTACTTTTCGCATTAACGAAATATCTTGCATTGTGATAGGTTACATTTTGGACCACATAAAATATTTTCATTTAACTTTATTTAAGTGGTTAGGAGCTATTCAAAAGAAGACACAACTTATTTGAAAGAAACCAGTAAAATTTCTCTACTAGGCAGACAACCATCAACTTCAAATAAGTTTACCGTACTAACCTCCAAGAAGCAGAAGAGAATCACGCAAACAATGACGGTCATTCCAGCGCTATGAACAGTACCCAGGACCTTGTCTTCACAGCCCTCTTTGTAGAATCTCTGGTTGGTGATGCAGTCCGAGCGCTTGATCTCCGGGGCGCGGTCCGTACCGTCCGGAGGGCAGCAAGAGTAGGAAGGGCTCAAGGGAGGATCAGAGGCGTAGTTGTCAGGTCCAGTCACGCCACAGCATTCCAACTAGAAGTTTTAGAAACAAAATTTGAATCAAAATCATAAAAAAACCTCATCAACTAATTAAAATTTAAGATTTACGATATACAACATTCCTGTTGCATGGGAATTTAAAGGTCATGGTTTAATGGTAGACTGTAACAAAAAATCTAATTTGCTATTTTTTTTTCACTAAAAAAAAAGTATTTTTTTTTCACTTTCACACTTTCACTTTTAGTTAAACATCTGCAATGAACCCAAGTTAAGGTGGGAGTCATACTTAGCTACAACCGCGGCCTTTAGACAAAAACACAGTACCGCTTAGTACTACGGCTAGAAAGCAGACAGGTACGGCGGTGGTAGCTTCGAATCCAAACTATCTAAAATTATACCACATTATGGTGGTATAAATATTATACCGCCATATTGTAGAAGTACGAGTAGAGCTTCTTTCTGAGGTATTCCCGGAATAAACGCTATGATACGGGGCTCTTCGAGAAAGGTCCATGAGAAGCTCGCCTTCGAACTCGTCGATTTATTGGCTACTATTCTAGTGATGCATATATCCATAGGCGACGGTGACTATGTTCCATTATTTGCTTTAACGTTAGGTACAGCAATAAAAAATTGAGACAAAACTCACTGTGCCTTGAATGCGGTCCCAGAACTCCCTGTGAGCGGTGTCTTCCTCCCTGGTCGATTTGTTCTTGATGAAGGAAGCACGGAGTTGATTCTTCATGGAACCCTCGATTTGAGGACGCAGGGCAGCCGCGGCAATTCCCATGGAAAGCTCGAGGAGTATGATCACGATCAAACAGCCGGCAAACTGAGAAAAGTAAACAATACAATACAAACTTGCTTTATTTAAAGTTGTAAACGAATATGCAACTACAAGTGCCTTGGGAATCTGTAATCAACAGTAAATATATTTGGCTAAGGTAAGCCTGAAGTTCCCTACATATGCGTCATTCTCGAGAATTATATTAAATATGTTTGTGTAAATAAGAATCTTTTAGGCACATGACTAAAAAAAGATAATACTCGTAAATGCGAGCAATAGGGAGGTATCAAAAATATTGAAAACTAGGTGTGCTACGCGGTTTCACCCGCTACGGAATAAGAATAAGATACCAAACAAACATAGCGTGATGTTATATAGCGTTTAGCCTTCCTCAATAAATGGACTATTCAATACAAAAAGAATTGTTCAATTCGAACCAGTAGTTCCTGAGATTAACCCGTTAAACCAAACAAACTCTACAGCGTTATAATATTAGTATAGATAATTAAGAATCGCCCAAAATGTGAATGAGCGCTAAATATGTCTACTTTTCCGTTAAATTTTGAATATACAAAGGTAGAGAAAAAAGTATAATTGAAAAGCTTCCAGATGCGAGGGAAATTAATAAAATCAAACAAGTAAGCTAAGAAATAGACCTGCAATTATAAACGGGGATTTTTTAAATACAGAAATATAGAGATCGTAAATATACTGCGATGTATTCATCAGGAATGTAAACGTCTAAAATTCTAAACGAATTTCGGCATAGAAATTCAAGCTCTTTATGTAAATTTATAAGTCAAGCATGTTTTTTCAGTCCAATTCAGCGCCTCGCCTAAGCCTGACAAAGCTGCACCTCATATCGCATCTGGGTCATCACTAGGGTTGGCTACGTACAAATATTCAGAGCTTTTGATAAATTTGCGTGATTGGCATTTCAAATTAAAGACGACATTGGTTTAAAGTTTACAAGTTTATCCTAAATAATCTAATTAATCCCCAAATAATTATAACAACAAGTATTTTAATTAAAATTGTGTTCAAAATTAATAATTATTCAAAACTTGTTCACATACATTAATTATATTGGATCTCCCAATAATTTTCACCGCTTCTTAAAGTTTTGCTTTAGGCCCAAAAGACGCGCAAGAAATTACCAAGAATCGAATTTTAACACAAATCTAAAATATGGTGGTTAGTTAATCTCCAAAATAATTACTTTGTGGTAACCCTAGCCATCACTAACTTATTGACGATGGACACGGAAAGAAGATGGACGATCGTTTCACGTGTCTGTGGAGTAATTAACACAGTTTGATGTACTGTTGTTTTGTTTGTGTTATTTCTGTTTACGGCGAAATAAGGGACACTGTGTTCAAAGATTTTAATTTAGATAACTTTGGAATAGAGTTATTGTCCACAAAATTTCGAGTGAAAACAGATATACAACTGGTAATGTCCACCTGTTATAAAGGGATTAAAGTAGATTTCCTATATCAACTATGATTAATTTTTTGTAAACTAAGGTAGCGAATGCGCGCTTGGCGGTCCTGGAATTTTATTTAGGGGACGGGACGTCAATGTAGCCGGAGGAAGAGTTTAAAAATTGAGGGAAAACTCGGAAAAGAAATTGAAAAAGTCATCCGATAAGAAGGCAGATTTTAGATTTTAGGGGTCTGGAGTCCTCCATTTCTGAAAGTTTGTTAGGTCATGTTTAAGTATTTTAGTCTGGATTGAGGCCCCTCCCCTCAATCCAGTGAACCTAACTAACCTAACTAAGAGTAATTCCTTTATTGTACATTCAAATTAGCATCTTCGAACAGAGTAACCCTTAAGCAGAAATCAGAAAAAAATCTATAAGGCTTTTGATAAATAAAGATGCCATCTATTTTGCCGTTGTCTACTTCAGGCATAAATCTAGATTATATGTATAGATTACTTGTTCGTAAGACACTATCAGATAGATCTTTTTGAACGCAACTTTTTCATTACTTTGTCTATTGACGTGACTGCAGTTACGTGTAACAGTAATCGAAACATTTTTAAGTGGTTTAACTCACGATATACAACAGCTTCGGACTCTCCTTCCAAGCACCGAAGCAGCCAAACGCGGCGACTATGATAATCAGCACACCAATCGCGATCAGCACCGCGTCCGTCTCGTGGCCTCCCGAGGACTCCATCCCGGCGAAGCCTTTCATCATGCCCATGTCCACGCATGCTGCTGCTATGATCACGATACCGAAGATCTGAGGACAAATAATGTTAAGGAATTAAGAAAATTTCAATAAACAAACATTTTTACGTTTTATTTAATATTTATATCATAAGGGCGCAATTAATTGGTCCGCCATCTTGGGGCATTCGCCATATTTAATTGAGAATGACGTCATTAACTCTAATACATTGTCATCCAAATGAAATGTGTATGGAAAATTCTAGCGCAATCGATTGGTTTTAATTGTTTTAAAATATAGTTGCAATTAGATACTCACATAATATAACGCCATAATAAGGCAAGTTAACTTAAAAGCATGTAAATTATAACACTTGTAAAATCATGTTTACACCAAAGAAAAGAGGGACCCTACTCCTCTCTTTCTCTCTTTACGAATAGACACCGGGCTTAAAGCTGCTGTTATCAAAGCGAAATATGTAGGTATGATTTACACTTAATATTAGACTGGCCAGAATTGAAACTAGGAACCACATCGTAATAGACCGCCGCACCATCAAGCGCATCATTAAACAAAACGTTTAACTCAAATATAAATACACATGTAAATTATATAATACGTTATTAATAACACCTTATATAAATAAATATTACGACAAGATTATGTTGTTATTATAATTAACATAATTATGCAATCAATAATTTGATTTATAATACCACAGTAGGATTCCCTTTATCATCGATGTATAAGAATAATTGGTCAAGGGCGAATCGAATTTGCGCACCAATTTTTCCAAGTAAAACTTCTATAAAATTTATAAAATGTAACTCTTAAAACCGTTACGTTTGAAATATTTTAGTCCTATTATTATTAAATTTTACTTCTGAATGTGTGAATCACGTGAATACACACATACACTTTTAATATTATAATTACTTTCATATAAATGTACACAATTATTATTTTATTTCCATTATTTTTACGCCAATGTCGTGTTCGTGGGATGAATAGAGCTCTAAATC
>DWLI01000318.1:0-23226 GCA_018249915.1 Cecropterus dorantes dorantes
ATAGTATTATTCAATTTACACTATACAACTGGTTTCATTACTTTTAATATCGTTCATATGTAAACTTATATATTTTAAAGTATTTAGTAATATTTATTTCGCGCGTTTATAGTACTGATGTATGAAATATATTTTTAGTGTTTAAGATATTAATTTATATACATATATAGAATAGAACATAACATGGTATTTCTAAACTAAATGATAGCCATAGGAATCTATACCTCATGGAACTTAATACATTTAAATTGAATTACACTGTTATAACGTATTTTTATTTCTTTTTACATAATTCCAGTATTTGTAGCTATGTTGGGTTTATTACCGTATCACAAACACCTTGTAAAATAAGATGTAGCAAAATCGATATATCACATAATATACATGTTATGTATAAATGTAGGATATCGTAGGTATTGTTATTATTTTAAATCAGTTTTAATTCATTCTCCTTTGCCTATGTTGCAAAAACGTTTCGAGGTTTTACATGATGAATGTATATTTATTTCAATTTTCTTATACCCTAAAACGTGGTACAAAAGGGGAATGCTAAAAGTATTCTCTACCAGTTATCATCAGCATCGAGTTAAGCAGAAAACAGGCAATAAATATGTACAATCTGTTTTTTTTTATTTCAATAGACTGAAGTAGCAAACGAGCATGCAGTCCACCTCATCGTAAGTGGTTACTGCCGTTCATGGACATCAGTAAGCAACTTCATATAAGACAGGGATTCTATCAAGTCGATCACAGATGCTACTCCCGAGGACTAAGATGGCCGTCTCATATATAAGTGAGCCGACAAAAACACCATTTCAGCGAAACGCAAGTACTGCTTCACGCTAGAAATAGGTGTGGTGGTGGTACATCCCCGATTGAACTACACTGATTCTGCCACCTGATATATTAATACGTGAAACGAAAATTTACAGACGAAGAATATGTATACAAGCTTTGTAGTAGACAAAAAACCACTGCCACTGCTGGCACGGGTCTTCTCTCAGATTGAGAGAGTTTCAGCCCATAATCCACCGCGTGGCCAAGTGCAAATTGGTAGACTTCACACACCTTTAAGAACTTTTTAAAGAACTCTCGGGTATAGGTCATGATATAGGTACTTCGATGAAAATCAAGTTTAGGTTTTATTTTGTTGTATTTCAACTACTGCGATAGGCAACTAGTATATTTAAAAGGTAACTTGTAGGATAACAGGAAATGTGATAAGATCGTGCCACATTAATAACGACATAATTTATATGTGAATATCATGTTAAATAAGCCTTGTAAAATATCAATTTAAAATGCATCAACACATGCAAAAAGTAATGAATTATGTAGCTTTATAGACATTTAACTATTCTTATGCATTGTAACATTAAATAAAGACTTTTTTAAAAAATGTTGCACATAAGTCTACTTACATTTAAATGGGTACCTAGGGTTGATTACTGAAGTCCAATGATGGCAGTTGTCACTTGCCATCAGATGGACTGCTCGTTTGCTACTACCGTATTATTAATAATTTGTTATAAAAACAAAAAACCCGACTGCTATAACTAAAATAAGCAAAATAAGTACTATGATCATAAAATATATTTGAAAAGCTTGTTGAAATTATAATATATTTTGAGGTAATTAGATGCGACAAACGTTATGATTGATTTCCTTTTAACGTTTTTGTGCCCGCCTCTTTACACCTGATGCGGTCAGGAAAAAAACTCTTTGTAAATATTCTCTTTAGTCAGGTAAAAATAATTCTATGAGTGGGTGCGTCATTCATGAATAGAATCAGGTATGCATCATAACACTGGGAGGTAATGATCGTATGGAAGTAATAGAAGAAACCCGAGTCACGTTCGCAAGGACAGCCATTGTCTAGGAAGGATGTGCCTAGTTGACGATGCGCCGAGTTTTTCTATACGTCTCGTACAGCAGAGGTTCTCAAAGTATTGTGTTTTCCCCCATTTTAGATATTTTTCTAACGCCCCTAAAATATCGCGAAGTAAAAGAAATTCCTAAGAATAATGCGTGTCTAAAATAATTCAGGGAAAGTCTTCTTGCATCTGGCTGGGAATAGAGGCTTCACAAACAGACAAGTCTTAAAATAGGGCATTAATAATATTCAAGATAAATGTTAAGTTCTAGTTTAAAATGTAAGAAAAGCATAATTTAGCCTTTGACCAATTTTCTCAATCTTAGGATATTTTCCACGATTTTTCTCAGCACACACAACGGGGTTTTATAATTATGGCCCACTTTGAGAAACACTGCTTTACACGAACGATATGTACGCAAAAGCTATGATTTACTACGAATGAATGTACAGAAGTATTGTTATTGTGTTGGAGCCAGATATCGTAAAGTTCGTAGACCCGTTCATTTAGTGATGGGAACCTTATCGAGTGATTGGTGTAATTATGTTATTCGATTACCTTCACTCTTTACTGTTTCGATCGATTTTATATCGATTGCAAAACTTTATCCACGTTGATTTTAGATGTTACAATTATTAAGAACGCTTGCGTAAGATTAATAAAATGTATGATCTTGTACAATCTAATAGAATTAGTAAATATGATTTTAGACTAATATTATACAAGTGGAATAATCGATGTAGTTCGACCGGGGAAGTACCACCGCCACACCTATTTCTAACGTGAAGCAGTTCTTGCGTATGGTTGCCGTCTCAATTATATATGAGGCGACCATCTTAGTCCTGTTCTATATGAAGTTGTTTACTGATAACCATAGGCGGCAGAGACCACTTACCATCGGACTGCATGCTCGTTTGCTACTCCAGTCTGATTTACCGCAGAATTGTTACACTTTAATAGGTAACGTTAAAAACCGCGTATTGTCCATACAATACGCGCTTTTTAATTTCTTAACAAGTTTGCAACGTAACCTTCGAAAAATACCGATACGTTGAAATATTTTTAACAATGGGTCTTCGGAAAGATTGAGCCACAAAAGTGTAGGGCGAACCGAAATCAATCACGCTGTCGTGAGCGATCAATCATACCGAAACATTCTATTACCGGCGTTACGACTTCCGACAATCGAAGTTATTACGTAAATGCATTTGGTACATCGTCACGGTGTCATCATGTATAAAAAAATACAATCGAATTGAAAACTTCCACCTTTTTTGAAGTCGGTTAGAAAGAAATGGATTAACGATAGATTGACTGAAATACTTAATGTTATAATGATTTATGTATTTGTTACTCTAGAATTCTAAAACTACTGATTGCGTTTGGATGAAATTAGGCACGCACACAGCTTTTTCTATTATCATTACTATTTTGACGAAAACTCATTAAAAGCGTTAAATTAAACTTATTATTATTAAAATAGTTTTTTAAGCAGTCATTCTTTTTGTTTAATTTTTTTTATAAAAATTAAAAAAAATATATAAGAATTTTACTTTTTAAATTTTCAGAAACGAGGTACTTAATTTCTTCATTGCAATTTGGTGATGAAGACAATGTGAATTGAGTTGGTGACGGGAATCTCCTTATCGCATACGTATTTTTTGTAATCTATAGGACCGATACCGCTTGGTGACCTTCCCTTTCGATATTAAACACGAAACGACAAGACATTTATATCTTTGTATCTCTTAGACACAGTTTGTATAGCGACAGATAATTATATTTTAGCGTCAGCACGAAGTCAGCGAAAACACAGGCCAAGTCATTAAATTTGCGAAACTACAAGTAATTTTACAAAAGTATTTCGCAATTGCCTTTTACCGCAACCGCGGTGGGTGTAAATTGCACTGTCTGTTTGTCACACTTGGCTTCAACCTTTTGTATAATTTGTCTACCTTGTGGCTAGGTAAGGACTAAAAATGCGGGCCACCTAGCTTATCTTAATTATTTCTGGCTTTATTTTTTAACTTGTTAGTATCAAATAAGAATACAAGTAACAAAAGTAAGGTGTTTATTTTTTACCACAAGTGTAAGCTGTGAACTGAAGTACGTACCTAAGTAGCTTCATGAATGTCATCACCTTATAGTGTAATCTATGACATCGGGCTTTCTTAAAGGTGCACTAATTCCTTTCTTTTAAGACTTGCGACCCAGTCTTGCAAATGTCAAAAAATACTGATTACTTTTCATTGGGTGGACTATTAATCGGTACTGACTAATCACTCTAGATATAAACTACTAAAACTGGAGTCTTAATATTTATGTACAAACACTAAAAACCTACTAAGGGTTTTTTTCATAACCCCTCCATAAGAAGGTTCAATGTTTATATAAATAATAAATATGGATATATAAAAAGTAACGATATAACGCCATTCTCTAAAACAATTTATTATTTGGTTAGAAACAGTAATCTGGATGCCAATTTTACAATTATACCCAAATAAATATAATTACCAATATTTCAAATTAAATTTAAATTAAAAAGTGTGTGTGTACTTATGTTCACGCGTTACAAGTTACGACACTAACAATAGGAAAAAGGTATTTAATACAATGGAAATTTTATTATAATGCATTATGGAGTTAAATAAAGTTTATTTAAATACAATCTAAAACGTTAACTATAGCTAACTTCAGGGTGTCGGTTTTTCGTGACGGAGTGCGCGCGCATCGTAAAATTTTACTCTCATAATTTTTTCCCAACGCGCCAAAAGAAGTATAACTTCAAAAGCTAAATAAATCTAAATTATTCATGCTAATGCTATTTTATCTATAGAAGATTACACTACTAGCTATCATGACTACTCGATCCTTGTCCAATAAATAAAATCAACGTACTGAGACTCATTCGAAGCATAATAGCTTTTGAATATCCCACACCAATGAATATTGATGATAAGCGAGATCATGATGAATCACCGATGGCGTGAGGTAATATCAAAAAGGAAGAATTAACGACCTTGGTTTCTGCAACAACAAAGTCGTTTAACCTGTTAGTTCATTGTCGATTACTGACCTCAGAGTTAGATATGTTCAGAAGTGTTATCAAAATTAAACTGTAAGAAACAAAGACGTGAAATTTGAAGCATGACAAACAAAAACTGGATAAAACGTTGTATTATTCAAATCAGGTAATTTAATACAGGTAATTTTTATAATTACGTTACCTTATGTTATAATTACGATGACAGAAATATGAATTATATTATTTTTTCTACTGGATACGAGTCAGCCTGCAGAATAAGGGTTTCATTAAAATGTTAACGTATTTGAGAATATTGCGGGTTTATTAAAAATAAATAAGTAGTAACTCACATCTCTCTTCCCCAACGACTAAACTACTCAATGGTATATTTTTAAGTACAACATGTCCTGGAAAAAATATTAGTTTTACACAGTAAAGTATGACGTCATAATTCATACCACAACTACTCCACTGTTAACTATTTTCTAGTGGCATCTTACAAAATGTATTAGTATACGATGTATATACTAGGATTACATTTACTTATGTCACTGGTAATGTATTTTTATCCATTCACTGCTTAGAAATACAGGTACTATAACAGGAGTAACTGGTATGCATATCCACATGCGAGCACATATCAGTATTTTTATTCGACTTACACGCTTGAGAAATTGCCCTGTCTCGACTTTGCTGAACTTGGAAAGAAATTATCGCTGCGAATTTATAAAATCAAAGTGCCTGACTCCTATTTCTAAATAAGTGTGTAAATATTTCTTTGCAGCTATTTCTAAATGTCTGTTTATTTGCTAACATTAATATTAAATACGTACATTTATAAATAATTGTTGGACATTAGTTTAATTTTAAAAAGTAACATACAAGAAAAATATCTAATTTTAACGGCACTTACAATTCGGATTTTATTGGATAATATTTATTGGCGTATAACATGATATCAAAGAACAATAGTATAAATAATGATGTCAATTACTAATTTACAAAGTGAAAATTCACGATAACGCATATTTAATATGAATTCGAGGTAAATTAAAATAAAACACGACAAGTTTTAATATCATGTGCAATTACAAACGCTTAGGCAAATGTCGAGTTATTTAGTGTACTGACAATACTGGTAAAATGATACTATGGTGATGGGCTTAAATAGAACAGACGTATGAAACAAAATGAAATTTAGGTGATGGACCTGTTCTTTTCTATGATGTGATCTGTCTGTTTCTATTTGGATCACTAAGACGCAAGACAAGATATCTATCTTTTGGAGTGCCTAGGAAGACTCTTGTGAAGCCTTAAGCCTGAGTCTTCACATGCCGTAAATGAATACTAACTGACACAATTTAACTTATATTTAATACAATTATATTATGTAAAATAATGACTTAAAACCTACCAAGACCGGTAAATACTATATACAATGTCGACCTAGAAAGAGGTTTTTGCACGATGATAAGACAATGAACCTAAATAATTTATGTTAATCTCAAATATGTAGATTTATGGACAAAAAAGTTACGGTAACGTGACAAACTGCTTGCAATTATTCTTGTAAATAGATAATTTTCGCAGACATTGCCGACGTGTTCAGACAGTGTAAATTGCACTCAGTGTTGAAAACATTTTAGCAAATCATTTATATTAAGTGGAATCACGTGTTTAATGGACTTAGATTTAATTTGGCTAGAAATTAACATTACTGTGCAATGATGTGCCGAATCATAAAAATATAAACGGATACGGATACAATTCGGATCATTAATGTCTAGATCCGTGGATATGAATGTTAATATGGATATCATATGATTACTTAGTTCATAATTTGACCGGGACTTTGAAACAACAGTTGACGCTTTATGTTTATAAATTAGAACATATTTACAGTCAACCCATTATTATCCCACTGCTGGGCACGCGTCTTCTCTCTGAATGAGAATTTTGGGCCATAGTCCACCACGCTGGCCAAGGGCAAATTGGTAGACAGTGCGAATAAGTAGTTAACATATTAACTCAGTATAATAAATGATCCATATTGATTAACGTAATATGTAATATGAATGTGTCAAACATATGTAATATAATTATTAATATTACTTATTAACATAGTTTTTAAAGATTTTATCGCTAACTACCTATGATAATTCATTATGAATCAGATGTAAATCACAAAAGTAAGGGATCCAAAAAGACTTTGTTTACTTGTAAAAAAAAGATGTTTTACTATTCGCGGGAAAAAAGATTCGTATCCACAGATCCGGATCACCAGCACATCACTAATACTGTGTATTCTGTGCAACAAATCGCCACATTATAATTTAAAAATGCTCGCTTTCTATTCTTACTTAATTTTATCAATTACTAAACGACTCTCGTGAATGTTGAAAGTATTGAAATGTAAATGTTATGATAAAAGTTGCATATGCATAGCATTACATTAAGATCTTTAAATGTTACTTCAAAATAAACGAGCTTATAGAAATAGAACTGATAACGTGTCCTTGCGTAAACATAATATATTATACGCTTAAAAGCTTTCCGAATAAGTTTAACTATAAATTCGAATGAACATTATGGTGTCAAACAAATTTCATTCCTCTACTTTGACTGTGTGGTTCAGGAGATGTCTAATTTATTGATTGTAGATTGTTTCTCTGTCGTATTTTAATAAGAACATGAATTACACTCGTGTTAATGTAGTAAAAGAGCAGAAATAATAAAATTTAAATTAATTTTACTAGAATTTGCACAGTTTTAGAAATTCGGTCATAATGTTCAATTTTATCCGTTTTTTAAAGGAAGACAATATTAAATTAAAATATTTCTAATAATTGCATCGAATCAAATTTTGTATGTGCATGTAAGTCAGATAAAATGGATACAATAATTTGGTATTTCGGACATGATATTGTTTAAATTATTTCAAAGCACACAAGACCAAATGCGGTTTTAGAATTGAGTCAAAAAATGACAAACATATAGATGACCATCCATCATCACCACCGTATAAGTTAAAATATTTGTGATTGTGTTTCGTTAGACAAAATGAACTTTAGTAAGTTAGTTACTCGTATACGAGTCTATCAATTATATATCTCGTCCGTGATATAAGCGTGTTTTACCAATATTATTTATTTACATATTTATTTACATATTTACATTTATTAAATATAGCCAATGGCTGCTAAAATTGTTAAAGGAATCCAGTTGACAAATGAACGAGGAAAAGTATGTGGAACTTTGTTCTAACATTGCCTATTTAGTAATATCTTATGTAATAGATATCTATTACATATTTATTAGAGATATTCTGTATCTATTAGAAGTATATAAGGAAATAAATAAAATAGTAATCCTTTTAAAAAAAATATTTAGCAACTCTTTTATGTATTCCCTCTTGCAAAAAAAACGTTCATATTAGAACGAAGTTCAGCGGAAATGCTCACATTGTAGTCTAAAAGCAAACAACGATTAGGTCCAAATGGGTGTTGTTTAATAACGAATCTTTTATGAACCGAAATTGCATCGTGATGTTGGTAAAGGCTTTATTGTAGCTTTTTGTGATGCCTTAACTTCCTGTAACTGTAGGCTCCCCACACGGATAATTTTCCGAGGATTAATTATGAGCCAAATTTTGTATGTCAGTGCAATTGTGTGTATAATGATATTTGCGTTATTTTGAGTTTGATTCAAGAGTTTATTCTGCATACTTCGTTAAATTTACATTTGATATCGACTGCTCCAGAAGCACAATTTCTTTTTCATGTTTTTCGAGAGTTCTTGCCTTGATAGACTGTGTAGGCCATAGTGCTAGATGGATTTTAAAATAATATCACTAACAGCTATTACTACGACTTAACTGGTGCTGTTCTTCGTTCAATTCTTGTTCCAGTTTTGAATGGTGTGGTAAGGGAGACATACTTTCAACTTAGTCCTCCGAAGTAGCAACTCAATTCTGCCCAACTTCAAGTAAGACTTTGACCTTATCTGGGGTTGATTACCAATGCTCATAAACGGCAGTGACCACTTACTATCAAGTAGATGGTCTCATGAATTAATTACTATACTATATTAAAGAACGAAAATGTTACCACAGTATCGTGAATTGATTTTATACATCAGCTCGACTTAATACTTGACATACTGGTAGCCCGATAGCTTTTGGGAAATTCCCATAATTTCGGCATGACATGGGACCCCTACGTAAGAGCATCAATTTGCTGTATCGTAAACGGAGCCAGGCCGACGACCTTCGGGACTGAGTCATTTGTACAACGATTAACTCAAAATTCTTCGAATCCTAATGATCGGACATAATATGTTTTACCGTACGAGCAGTTACTCGTAAAATTTCCGCTCTTATCTAAATTGGGCTACTTAACATATTTTAAAGAGTGTAATGGACGTTCAGGATATTATGAGTCAAAGGGTGGTAGAACCTCTAATGGCACGACATTGGAAGCACCACTGTCCCACCTGTCTCTCTTATAACAACAGTGTTAAGCGCTACTGTGTTCTGATTTGAAGTGTGGCAAACTAGCGTTGTAAGGTACCTCCGCAGACGTACCACGTATCACTATAGAGTCAGTGATTTAGTTGGAATGCTCCGTCGTTCCAACTTAATCTTCATGGGTAGTAACATAACAATTGACTGCATTTTCATTGGCTATATCTATCTTTCTATGTATATACGTTGTTTCCAGGAATTCAACTCGGGAAGATATACGCAAACTACTCCGGTGAGGGTACGTGAGGTACGGGCAACCCGTATGGAGTTACGTTAATCTGCCCTGAGGTATTGTTTATGCTTTAAGGCTGCTATCGGGAGGGAACTTCACAAGACCATGCTTTTTTAAGTGATATTCAGATACGCTACACATTTTTCTTCTATATTATGTATAGGTATGTATAACAACCAAACGTTCAGTCCACTTAATGTAAGTGGCATCGTCTGCCCAATGACATCTATAATTAAATCGATAGCGTAAGAACTCTACCCGAGATCGGCCGGCCGGGATTAAGTTGATAAGCCCCGCTTAAGTCTCCCTTACACTTAAAAGCACAACATTGTAACGCTTAACACTGTTGCTATTGGATAGAAAAAGGTGTGGCATTTGTGCCGCGGCAATCATTACAAAATACTTTAAAATCCACCACATTATGGTACTTATTTACTAAACTTATATGGTTACCAAGACAACGGCGCCAACGACCTAACCATATTCATGTGTGATAATTGTGTGCTGTGATAAATGGTAAGCACGCCGAAATGATTAATGCATAGAAGTTGATCTGAATGAACTTTCAATGTTAAAAGATAATTGAAAATTACAGACGTGTTGATGTATAGCTTCTATTTATCTTTGCGACAACTGTTTAAGTTAATGATCGACATAAATTCCAAAATATTTTTTTCTAGTTTCGAGATAATGAATAAAATTACCTGTTGACAGGTATTTAAAATGAAATACAATAAATATACGACGGAAATAAACGGTTTTTTCCAATTAAAATGTTCAAAGGCATTATGTATAATGCACACATTACTATGTATAGTAAATATGTAGAATTTGTTTATGTATAGAAATATAGCAATTTGTATGATGATATTTTTGTAGATTAATGTCGTTGAAATCTAAAGAGAAATAGTTATTTTTCTATATTGTTTACACAATTGTGCGAGTGCCCGAGTCAGTGCAGCCGTTTATACGATCTCAAACTGTGCTCAAACTCTCCGGAAAAAGGAGATCTGCCACCAGGCGATCACGCCCTGGGAGTGGACTTGCTCCGACAGTCTTCGATAACAAAACTTCGATAGCGTGATTCAGAATACACTGGCGCCATCTCTTGATGAGTTGAAAATCGCAAGTCAACAAGAGGCATATGGTCTAAGACAAAAGTAGTTTTAATTTGTTAGATAATAATTGCAATTGTATTTATATTATTAAATGAACCAAAATATCTGCGATGCGATGCATTTGATTCTGTTGATTAAAAGTGGACGAACCATCATAAACATTTACATAATGGATATCTTATTCAATCATTAAATATATATCTACGAAATAAATTTGTGTAGTGTACAGTAAAATTTACGGTACTTTCACAACGCTCTTATCCTTAAGGAAAAGAAAATAAAATCATTCCACGGAGAAGGATAAAAAAGACATAAAAACCTTTACAGCCAGACGTAATCCGAATAAAAAATAATGAGTAAGATATGACGCTAAGCCGATTACAGGCAAAGTGCAGCAATGCGAAAAAATAATTACTGGAGTAGATTAAATTAAGGGACCTTTTATACAGCGACTAGCTTTTGCTCGTGACTCCGTCCGCGTGGCCCTAATTTATTACAGTAAAGAGTACCCTGTGTTAAGAAAGGTCATAAATCAAGCCAATTATCTGAGCACTATTTTTTTACCAATCCGCAGATTTTGCTTAAAAGAATAACAAAAATGTATCTTTCCTTACAAAGTTTCCTATTTATTGTATGTTGATACCAGCTTTTTTCAAAGGTTCCACCCACCTGGGTACCGCTTACTACGCCAAAGACTGTTCTATGGTTCTGTAAATGTAATGTGTTCTCTAATCTGACATATAAGTCAAAGTGGGACACTCTCTGTAAGTCTACCAAGGGCTACGAAGGCTAGATCAGCTAAAATGTATAGGCTGCAAAGTTCAAAAACACTTTGGAAAAAAGTATAACACCTCAATAGTTAATGAAACGAAACTGTTCTCTGTAGTATGGTTAATCTTTAATTATTAGGCACAGACACATTTCCAGAATGATCGGAATACATATTTAATAAGGATCAAATATGAACTACGTAGTTTATGAGTACATCTGCACCACCTTGAACGAGGACACCCATGGAATCAATCAATAAAAGACATGAGATCATAGGGGAAAAGTATTTTGGAAGGTAAACACGACCTTCAGCAGTCAGGAAAACAAACAGTAGAAACGTGTGTATGCGTCATTGTGATTTTTTTCGTTATAGACGAGACCCTTACTTGATTCTTATCATTGTCAGACGGAATGCCTGTCGTTCTAAATTTTGTACTGAGGTGTGCATTTGCCTGGCCTATGAATCCTAAATTCGAATCTAAGGAATATTAGAAAGTTATGCCCGTATAAATAATATCTTGCTTTGACGGTGAAGGAAAACATCGTGAGCAAACCTGCACTCCTGAGAGTTCTTAAAAAACATTTTCAGAAAAAAATCTCCGATGTGCAGTTTCCTATTTCAAAGATGTGTAAAATCGACCAAAAGGAACTTGGCCAGCGCGGTGCAGTATGGTCTAACTAAAGCCGCTCTCACTTTGAGAGGAGACGTGCGCAGCAATGAGACTATTGTGGATTCACGACGACGAATTTCTAATGATCCCCGAAACATAGTGAGTTTTTAAAAATGTTATAACGCCAGCTGTGTTTGCACGAAGTTTGGACTGGTCACTCATCGGCCGTATTGTTGTAAATGATAAAATGTGGACGGAATGGCAAAATATGTCGGCCCTTATCACCGATAACAGTGTCGGTGTCAAAACACAGTGAATCTCGCTAACTTACTCAACTCATGTCCAGTGTTATTTGAAATTTGTAAAAAGCTTTTAATAATATTATTAAATTATATTATTTAATAATTAACAGCAATGTATACTTTAACTATTTTCAAATAATATTTATTAACTGAATCAATGATTAACGTTATAAAAATAGCCAAGAAAGGCATCTATTCAGACTGTATTTTATTGTAAATTTTTATATTTCTTTTGTCTTGTTTGTTTATCATAGACTTAATTATCAAGCTAAATGAATTATTTTTTAAAGACGGGAAGTCTATGACATTTGTCTCAAAATTTAAAAATGACGATATAAAAAAGATAAGATAAGATCTTACTTATAAGTACTCATACTATTAATGCGTTTAGTTACGCGTTTGTGTGTTATAGCATGGATTATTACATACATATCTTATCTTACATCCATTAAATATCTTAAAAGAAAAAAGATAATAGATCTATATCTTTAGACATTCATGTGTAATGTCCGGAAATCGAATTACGAACCATATGATGCATGTATGGTATCCACACAGCTATACGGGTCATTGTACTAATTTTGAATATAAATTGAAGCTCACAGCAGGAAGTCGCGAGATAAAATTTCGCTGTGTTTATGGTATTTGAAAGATGTAATACGTCGTTGGAATGCGTGTTCGTTAAACCGTATATTTTCTCAAGGAAATTTATCGGGTTCGATGCACGCACGCGTGTAAGTCTTGAGTATATCGGGGTAATGAGGTTTAATGCTTTTCTTGTGTGTAATATTAAGTAGAAATGGCTTTATGTATAACAATTATTTAGACGAATCATTCCAGTGCAATTTTTCTTTATTCGATAATTAAGTACCACTTTTTGACCCGAAAATACCAATTTTATTTACTAATGGAAGCTTAAATAAAAGTAGACACACATCGAGTTCGAATTGAGTAACTCATTAATTTTTTACATCAAAATATAAGTAATATAATTTTATTTTATCAGAGCTTAACACAGTAATTTGGATTACAGTTATCTTCTAAATTAGTTAAATTTTAGATAGGAGATGTACGTTGGTATGTTATATCAAAATTACTAAACATATTTTATAACTTGTTTACGGCAAACAAAAACATCGAGAGTTCGGCACGTTCTTGAATTCATGATCCGTAAAGTTTAAGTACTAATACTTTATAACTATGAAGTGGATTAGCTAGAAAAGTTCCAAAGTTATTGCTCCAAATGTATTCAATTGTCTTTATATATAATATCTTATGTTGAGACAATAACAAAATTGTCTTGCTTTTTGTTTCTTGAAGCACGCGATTATTAAAGGATATACATTTACGAGTATGATTGTCCGTTCGCTAAACTCCAACTCTCCCTAATTACATTATTGAGTTTGTTTTTAAGTATTGAATTCAATTTGTCAAAATTCTGATTTGGTACCTTTCGGTCACACTGTACAATATGTCGGAATATTTGCTATACATTTAAAGCCTAGATGTTTTCTGCCCGAGACAGAAGGTTAAGCAATGAGCAATCTACTGTCTTCGCAAGCAATTGTTTGGCTTCTGTTTCGTCATAACAGCCTCAAGTCGTTTCTGGTTTCTGCATATAGGATTCAATATGTCATTGACGGCGAATTATAGGCTACGTAATCATAATTCACATTTGTTCTCGTAAACATCTAACATTTACTCTCTATAAGTAGTTGTGTCAACTCAATATTATTTCTTCAGAACTTGCAACATTAGATGAATACCACCTTTTGAAGATATTAAGATCTAGGTAAACTTATCTAAAAGATTCTTTGACTGTTAAATTTCCCCAATATATTTGTCATTTAGTTTGTAGAGATTGTACAAACGTAAGATTTCTATAGACACCTATTTCTGCCTAATACTAGCAGTATTACGCGCTGCTGTGTTACTCTCTAAAGGGTGTGGTAAGGGACGCATACTTTTACGAGGCGTTCCAACTTAGTTCTCAGGGAAACATTGAGCAAGACTATGATCTTACTCGGGGTTGGTAACAGATGTCTATGGGCGGCAGTTGCCATTGTCATTAGGCGATGCAGTCCACCTACTCTTTTGCTACTTCCATATTATAAAAAAAGGAATGATACTCAATTGATGTCTTTATTCTATACGTGGCCTTAAATATCCTAGTCCAAACTTTAATTGGAAATTGTGAAATAGACATGTAAGCTTGTAAATGATTTTATGTCTCATTGATGATGTTAACTCCTTGGTCATAGCAATAAAACACAATATGAAATTTGTAACTCGAAAATGGCTATGATGGTTTGGAACTTTAATCAAACCTGCTCCTCTGCTACTGGCTGATGAAACCAATAGTGTAGAATATGACGGAATGTTAAAAATATGCTTGCAACATTTCTATCGTGCTGAGTCACATTGTTGAAATTAAATAAAAAGCGATAAAATTGACTATAAAACGCGATATTGATATTGTCTAAAAATTTTTTTGTTATATATTTGAAATTCAAATCCTTACGTCAATTTATCGAAAAACAAACATACCTACATTTGATGTAGGTAAAGCAATATGGATTCGGAAACAATAAATCAATACAATTAGCCATTTGTAATAATGTTTGGAATATCGGAGAATGCTTAAATATAGTTTCTCTTGTACATATTTTTTATAGATTATATCAAAAGCTTTTGATTTCGTTTATCATAAAGACTGTTGCATAAAGTATACATAGATACAACACGACCATGTCTTAACATAATTAAATACAAAAAAAAAACATTTTGATGGAAATAGTGATAACGAACATAGGTTGTATTATTGTCCGAAGAAATGTAGGGCGAGGTGTACCACAAAGCACTACTATAGATCCACTTCTATTTGGTGTCTTTACAATGACTACTAAATTAATAGCTATGTCAATACACAATAAATTATTATTATTGGCACTAACGAACGCAAAAATATGCAAAGCAATGAACACATCCAATAAGCATATAATTTGGTCGTCAAGGAAACGCAGTATAACAAACCGTATTCATAGCTACTCTAATACAATCATGTCTCACATCAATAATTTGGGGGGTCTTATATCCGTCAATTGTTGTGCTAATCGAATGAACGTTCACCCCGCGCCAGACACAATAGCATACGATGCAAAATAATAAGCGGACAATCGCGTCAATTGATACTTTCATTGCAATAAAATCATGCAAATACGAGACCAAGGACGCAATGAACGTCTGAATCAAACGCACGCATTACGCGGTCAAACTTATTGTACGCTCATTGAGTGGGCACTCTATAAAATGTATTGCAGAACACAATTGCTTATGCGGGCCAAGACAATTCGTGAGACAAAATATTGTACAGGTTCTTTACCCTTTAATTTATACTGCTTTATTATAATCATTTACATATGATAATGTATGCCCTTTATTAAACGGCTACGTAGTTAACAAGATATTTTTGGTTTAGATCGTACAATGGCCTTGACAATCCGGTAGTACAGAAGACTCCAGAAATATAAATACAGAAAAGTTGTATAGTTTTACCATCACTTGTGTTTTCTATGGCGTAAATGGAGAGACCAAGCTTGGCCCAGTCGAAGGTAAACCATTTATCCCACCACGATAAATTTAAACTTGTACGTGTATTTTTGGTAACGTATAAGTAACGTGGCATTTTAAAACTACAATTAAAACATTTGTTTTTGTCTGTATTCTTCCGTTGTTCGTTTTTATGACATGTTCAAAGTTCGTTATTAAGAAGAGTGCTAGTTGCTGAACGGATACAAACCGGTAACTATTCAAAATTTGATTATGGCGATCACCTGAGCGGCATTAGCCCTTCAGTTACGTCATTGTTCTATAATGCGAAATTGTGAGCTTGCCCTTAATTCCTCTAGCGCTGGCGACATCAAATAGGTAAAGAGCAAATTCCGCATAGTATACGCGCCATAACTCCGCAAAGGTCAGTCTACCAGTAGGTTATGGAAGCAATGTAATTCTATGTAAAACAAGCTTTCCTGAATGGCTCCGTTTGTATACATCTCCAATTTTACTTTTTTACGTAACAATCACCTTTGTTGTTCTCTTAAATATCATATTTATTAGCGAGAGAATCCTTACCAAACGTGTAAGTAGCTCCCAATTGTTATAAAAGTATATAAAATAGTGGTATAACATAGATAAAAATAGTTTTCCTTTATTTTTTGGTCTTTAAATGTCTTCGGTACAGTGCACAGCTTAAAAAGAGCATTATTTTGAAATAACTAACAGACACTTTAATTTAATTTCTTTTATAGATGGCGTGCTCGAAACACAATTGCAGGTGAAACATACCTGGATCGGCGCCAACCGTGAATGTTTACTAAACAGATTGCCGACGAACGAAACAATTTTAGAAATATACAAACTATTGTGTTATTGAACAGCTACTTATAAGGTACATCCGCTGAAAGTAGATAATCTTTCAGCTACGATTTGAGTTGCAACTTTAGGTGTATTGTAGGTGTACTTACTCTTAGGTGTATTTATGCTATTAGTAACTTATGGTTTAGTAGTTGTACTTGTTATACGAAATTGTTCTTCTTTAAAGGCCTTGGAAAAAACGATGACTCAAATTTGTACACATGTGAATTCCATACAAAAATTAAAGGATCAAGGGGTCATTGTTCTCGCGAAACTCGCACTATAATGATCATTTGTAAGAATTTTATTTTGAATCATACGAAAAGGATAAATTCCAACATGCATACATATGTAGAAGGTTGTATTTACATATATCTTCAAGATATTCGCAAAATATTATTACTAAAGTGGCTTTTTCCTTTATGCGTCTAATATACTAAATTAAAACGTGAACTCGTGTACTTCATTACATATTTAGATTTTTTTTATTTATGTCGACCTAAAATTTATCTATATTTTAGATCGACATAAATTATAATATTGTAATATCCTATCTGTATCATTTCATATCAATACTGGTTTACCTTGTAAGCGTTTTAATCAATTTTAACGGGACTTAAATCGAATCTATTTTACATGAGACATACAAGTGAAAGTAATATAATCTTAATTTTTTGATTGGCACAATTTCATTTTAGCGTAGTTTTGTAATTTTGCGAATATTGTCAAAAACTCTTTTCGATTTACATAGCTAATTTCAAAAACATGAACTCCCGAAAGTCACTACGTACCTACTTCAACGAAATAAGCGGATCGTAAAGTTAGATTTTTTGCTTCTGTTCAGTTTTTTGGCTAACAACTGACTAACAACGAAAAATTTTGCAGACATTAAATCCAATTTTCGTGCGCTATACTAGAAATTATCGGTTAACCGTAATTTGGCCTTGCTGTGGGTATTATTATGCAATGGTAGGTATACATAGGTAGTACTTAACTGAGTCATTATTGCTTCTAGAAAACGTGTAGTTGTTTATCTTGTTTAACTTTTTTGAATAGATAAGGCATCAAGGATTGCGATCAGAATTCGTCCTGTAGTAAAATCTTCTAATTTTTTATTATTTTCTTATTCATAAAAATTTTAGCGTAATGTCTGAATTTTTACTATGCATTGTATTCAGTTGTCTCGGTTGATTTTTTTTTTATACCTCAAGGCTAGACGCATGTTCTACAACTAAAAAAACAGAAACTAGGAAAATACTAGGAGACAGAAGGTCGAAATCAAAATAAAATTCATGGCCCTTAATACGAGTTCATT
Organism: Cecropterus dorantes dorantes; assembly: GCA_018249915.1. Taxonomy (NCBI): domain Eukaryota; kingdom Metazoa; phylum Arthropoda; class Insecta; order Lepidoptera; family Hesperiidae; genus Cecropterus; species Cecropterus dorantes. Next base: position 18,187 of record DWLI01000318.1, read on the forward strand.
AAGTTTCCTCAAAACCAATTTTTTTTACGTTTTCCCCTATACATTGCCATGGACATTGCAGTTTTTAGCTTTATAATATTAGTAGAAGTGCCTCGCTGTTTCACCCCCTACTACATAAGAAAAAAAACCCAAACAAATAAACATAGCGTGATAGTATATAGCCTACTAAAATCTTAATTTTCAAGTCACCTACTCGGTGTAGAATTTCCATTTTTACCCATTTCATCCTCATCGGAGTAGAATTTCGAAAAACTCTAGTCCCTAAGCAAATCTTCATACTAAATTTCAACTTTCTACGCTCTGTAGTTTAGTCTGTTAGTTTCGGCTGTGCGTTGTCTGTCATTCAGTCTGTCAGTTACTCAGTAACTGAAGAGTTTTATATATAGATAAATAAGTAAAATAAGTAAATGAGTATACTCGTAGATAAAATATTCCCAAGCTAACGCCATGCATTGTTGCCAGACGGCGGAAATAGGCAACACTTTTAACAGTTTAAATGTAAAACGTTACTTGTGCGAGTGCCAGCTAGGTAGACAGGTAATACGGTACGCGGGTGAGCCGGTAACATAATAAATAGTAATGTGCCATGTTTATTGAAGCGTTCAGCTTAAAATGGGTCTCGGCGCCCTTGCAAGCACTCACTCGCCATATTGAATGTCATTGTCTATTGAATTGTATCAATTTGTAGAGCAATTGGCAGCAACGCTGACAAGTTTCTCGCCGTTTCTCGCGGTACAATTGGATTAATTCAGATATCGTTCTCATAAACGTTGAATTCTTATTCATTAGGCTCCTCGCTGGAGTTCTTTGCGGAATAATCAAGTGGATGCAGTTAATATCAATACAATAACGCGAATAATTCAGGTTACTGATACAGTAGGAGTTTTTACGCTATATGTATAGTGTCTTATGTTTGTTTGCCTTTAACTTCAACGAATCCCGATGATACATAATTGAATTAACATAATAAGTGATATATTAAGTAAAATTTATTTAGGCGTGCTATGAGAAAGAACAATGTATATTGGAGTTACGGAAACGGTTACGCAGTGCTATTCGTTATCATATAATGTTCGTTCATTACAATAGTATACAATAGTTACTAATAGTATAAGTATATTTTGATAAATGCTAACGATTTTGTGATGTTTTCCTTTATTTTGTAGGATATCAACACGAAATAATACACGAAATCTTCGTTATTATTTGAAGTGTTTCTAGGTTATGAGTATTCAACAAAAAATCTACAAAATTCATAAAACCAAACCAATGTTGCCGTCTCTTTTGCACATGTTCTGTAAAGGAATCGTTGTCCTTTTATCTTATCATTGCGTGTTGTTGACTGGTTAAGATATTACAAAAGCGTTGCAAAGACACAATCGTATATTTTAAAAAACAATATACTCAACAACATATAAAATGTATGTAAGTGTATTTTATACTATATAGATATGTGTAAAATTTACAATAAGTTCTAAAGTAAAAAAATAAGTATATTTAAGGATGGAAGAATTTTTGGCATTCACCTGTTGTGTCACCAACCCCATATCTATTTCTGCCTCCTTACATCAAAAAAGCTATTCTATTTTTTTAAAAGGAGTAGTATCGCAGACGACGAAACCAGATAACACCTATTCTGCCGTTTTTGATCATTGGTATTTGGTCGGTCACGGACTTATTCTATGACCGACTCTATGGGTCGAGTTACAACATAAGAAATACAATCAAATTGAGAACGTCCTCTTGCTATAAGTTTTATTTTTTATTTTATGATAGACTAGTTGTGCTACGCGGTTTCACCCGCTTCTAAATAAAAAAATATTAAATAATATAGTTTTGAAATATTTTTTTCTTTTCCAAACTGTATATGCTTATATCTAAGCATATAAATAGAAATATAAACTGTTCATTATTATTTTCGTTATTATTTTCATGAGATTCAATGAGATTCATTACCAATAAACATGTTTGAATATATACAAACCATACGAATATTATGTTTCCGTTAAAATTTCGTAATACTTCATGGTTAACATGCGATAACTGCGAAAATACATTGAAATAATTATAATTTTAATTTATCAAACGCAATATGGAATTACAATTATGACTAAGGGCGGTCACACACGATCGACCACACTCGCTAATGAGAAGCGGCGACAGTCGACGACTGTCAGTACTGTCTGACAGTTGTCGAATCTGTTAGTAACGTGTGTAACCTGTATTAGATCCTAAGGCTGACCGCCCAACCCCTACTATCGCTAGAGCAGTTGTGTTTAACCCGACTGCCAAAACTACTGTCAAACTGCTCGGCAGCTGTTTAATAGCTTATGCATGTACGAGATGTGTAAACCTTCAATTGTTGAAAGATGTTTCAAATAAATCAGACGTGTACCGCTCGTCGGTCGCAAACAATTTGGACAGCCAATCGGTAGCAATAACATGCAACTGTTCAGAAGGATTGTAATGTATTTCTGAAGCATATATGTATCGATTTATGTATCGGCATTCCTTTGGCACCACCAAAATGGCTTGACAAATTGTGACATAAGACGTATCAGCGGAGTCCTCTCAGTATGCAGTGAGATAAGTTATTTTATTAAAAATGACCCTAGAAAAAGGCGAAAGGGAGATGGGTAAAATGACTTAATATCATGATAATATAGGTATGAAATGAGAGCTAGTAAATAGACCATTACACATATATAATTATTATAACACTTTATGTTACTTACTTATTAAAAAAAACCTAATACCCGACTACCCATTTTAGCCATCGTTTTTTTTTCATAATGATTTAGTATCGCTCATACAATAGTAGATGGATAGTCAGCCTTAAGGATGACGATACAACTTTAATAATAGGTAGTAACGGATGGAAGTTTTGGTCATATTTTTTATTCTAACCGAGGCTTCCATATGACGTATACTAAACCCAACGAGTAATAGTCTATAGGTAGGCATATGATTCAGGCTTTTCCTTTAGAGCCCTGCCTGGGAATTCCCACAGTTTATAGCCACGGGTGTCGATTTTCAAGTTCGTAGTAAAACTTATTAATGGTACCTTAACTTCTTCCATTTATAAATGTGTTGAGTTTATTGGAAATCTAAGTGCAATATAATATTGACGGGTCAGTTTCTTTATAGGTTACCGTGTCTAATTTTACGTGGTTTCTGCTGCCCATATGAATAAGCTACATAAGTTTAGGTTAGGTTTATTATTTGGAAATATTAGTTAGCTTCAATTTTGATCAGTGTGCATCTATTTTAGCTAGATAATTGAGGTTAGGTTAGGTTAATTTATTAAGTAGAATTCTGTTTTTCCCCGCTTATTTAAGGGTGTGTTTGGGTATGCTTATTAATAAATAAAAAAAATCAAAAATTATTTCATAATTTAGTGTAACAATGAACAAAATAAATAATAAGTCTTCCAAAAACAGAAATTAGTAAACCATGCTTTGTTTCAAATAGCGTCGGTTAGTTCATAAAACGTTTGTTGGCACTAATTAATATATTCAAAGTAATTAAATATAAGTGATGATAAAATAAGGAAACACGTAACATATTTTTTACATATCTCATTATTACTGAGTGATTACTATGTTTACCGAATAAATGGTATATAATAAGGCATAAAAATAGATAAACAATGATGCTAAAATGATAATTGGCTTTGATCATCATCAACCAATTACTGTCTAGTTATTGTTAGCGTGGATCACGACACAAAAAGTTAGTTTCTTTACTGTACTGATGCATAAATATCTATTTCATTATTTCATAATTATTTTAATGGATTAACGCTTCATATCTCACATTATATCTAATCTAATATATAAAATTCTCGTGTCACAGTTTTCGTTGCCATATTCCTCCGAAACGGCTTGACCGATTTTGATGAAATTTTTTGTGCTTATCCGGTATCTATGAGAATCGACCAACATCTATTTTTCATCCCCCTAAATGTTAGGGGTAGTACAACCCTATTTTTTATTTTTTAGACAAAATTTTTAATTTCTATTTTTTATGATACAACATACAAAAATACATACAATCCCCAATTTTCACCCTTCTATGATCAACCCTTATTTTTTAATAGCCATTTTAGTAATTTAATCAATTTTCCTTTCCGGTCGAGGGTCAGCTAGTATTGTTATATAGTTTTGAGGATATGTTTTTAAAAGTGTGATTAAATTATCCTTGTTTACATTTGCGTTCTAACTGCACACTAATATTCAAAGCGTTAAGGACAAAAAGAGGAAAAATAGATATTTAAGAGGATAACGATTGCTAAAATTGTACATTAAATATACAAATTTTATAAAGTTATATTAAAATATGTGTTTGCCAAGGTATGTAACTATGGTGTATATTTTTAATTCGTGTATAATTTTAACGAATTGATTCATAAGTAGTTTTTAAAATTTTCTATATTTGATACGATATTACGACTCAAAATTTCCCGACTATCAGAGTATGTCATTCAGCATTTGATCTTGCATATCACGGGCCATAAGACTTACGAATAATATTCCTGCAAAACATCGTTAACAATCATTTTATAATGTTCAATCATAACACGTGTTGATGGTATAAATTCAATCAAATCAAATTAAAATTCAAACCATTGTTGAATACATTCGTGTTTTGCCCGCTTTTAAAAATATAAATCATCATGTGACATGATTGTCGCGGATTGTTGCGAAATATTTATCTTACCTATTTTTAAACCATACATTTCCACAAAAGTGTCAGATGTTAGATAACTACTAACGATTCCATTTTTTTACTGTTGTTTTTACATTACAATGATAACACTATCTATGAAATCTAACTAGCTGTGCCTCGCGGTTTCATCCGCTACTACATAAAAAAACAAACAAACAGCGTGGTGTTATATTGCCTATAGCCTTCCTCAATAAATGGACTAGTCAATACAAAAATATTTTTAAAATTCGAACCAGTAGTTCCTGAGATTAGCCCGTTCAACTAAACAAACTCTACTGCTTTATAACATTGGTATAGATAGATTACTTCACC
>DWLI01000319.1:0-23226 GCA_018249915.1 Cecropterus dorantes dorantes
TATTCTAATTTATTATTAAATAAAGCAGATTGAAATTTTCTTTGAATAATGTATGACGTATATAATAACCTACAGTGTTTCAGGTAATTTTGATTAATAACATTACACTATGTGTATTTTAATACGTTATTTTATTAAATCTAAAATTTAACAATAATTATTATTTTATTTATTTTACATATTTATCATCTAAAATTATTCTGCATCAGATATCCAATGTGTTAATTTAACGAAAACTTTAGAAATTGCTTGCTGTCTAACTAAAACATAATCTTTGAACGAAATCTCTAATTATAACTTCCAACAGAACTTTTGCCTTAGTCTCGACAAGTTAATCTCACTCGACGAGTGTGTTAGCTCGACGTCGCTCTAAGACCCTCGACCCCTATTATAAAGCCTTGTTGTTGGTCAAAGTTATTGAGGACAAGCTTTCTCTGATCCCTCACGAATATTCATCAAGCAATTCTGAAATTCCTCTTATAGACCTTTTTAATGCTATGGTAGTTGGCGCAGATATCTAGATAGATGAAGGCTGAACCCTGTGTGGTTCACTGAACACCACATCTACGAGTATTTCTACTGTATAACAGCAGTATCTCGTGCTGCTAATTCGTGCTGCGTATTCCGGATAAAGGTTGTGGTAAGGGAGGCATGCTTATCCGGGATGTTCTTTAGTCATCAGGGGTCAGCAATGCATTTATTGCTTACCTCAAATAAAATAAACTTTATCTGAGGTTGATTTCAGATGTACATGTACGACAGTGGCCAGTTACCGTCGGGTGGACTGCTTGCTAGTTTATTTCTACATTATAAAAAAACGAATACACAAACACCCAAACCCAAGACGGATATCTAAATTCATCATACAAATCTATCTGTCTGGCCGGGGATCCAACCTGATACTGCGCGTCGGACTGATATAGTGACCGCTCCACCAAGCGGGTCGTTAACTTCGACTGCTTCATCTTTCCTTTAAACAAGTTCACCAGCCTTTAATTAGTTAGTTAGTTATTGTTAGCCTTAGTTATTGAAGTCGTAATATGTACCGACTTTTAAAACTTTTTTGTTTGATTGTACTTTCACTACGGCCCTTATACATACATGTATGAAGTTTGTTATTACATTTAACGTATATTTTGTAACAAAACTATGAACTTTAAAACAATATAAAGCGAAGTTTAATAACAAAAAGTTAAATTGAACTTCGATAGTTTATCACGCATTCATTGAACACCACAAAGAAACCCACCCAAAAAGTAAACTAAAGCCACAAAGTTGTAAATGGTCCCGCAACAAAAACAAATTCGGTTCTAACCGGCTTCCACTTACAACCTTATCGCAGTAAGCCTGTCACTCGTACGTTTATATGGCGGACAAAGCGTATAATCTCCCGCAGGACTTGCTGGACCACTGTGCTGTCTCCCTCTACCGTAGTCGGTGTGAGCGAGAGAGAGCATTACTGGTTAGGACCGGTTAACCGTGATCTTTTAGGGTACCGTTGGTCTATGGCTTTCATTAATTTATCGAGAAATAGCTAATACAAACATTGGATACGCAGAAATTTAATGGTAAATATTACAAGTTACTTAAACATAGTTCCAACTGATAGAGCATGTACCTACTATAATGTTCTACAAAATTACAATAATAAAAATAAGATTTATCTTTCCTAAAACCTTTCTCTCAAATATAAAACACACCGGGAACGATAAATATGTAAGCATAGGTTGGTAGGTTTGACATTCCACGCTTGAAATCAAAAAGCCGAAGTAAACCGTAGATTTTTTAATTGAAATAGGAAGCGAAAATACAATCCACCTAATGATAAGTAACCTCTGCCGCGCATGGACATCTGTATACTCCGTGTAGAATAGTGGTTCTACCTGACATCAATTACGAATGCCCTGTTACTCCTGCGAACTAAGATGTTCCTTTTTGTATTTAAATCTATCGCCAGTTATAAACTACTTCACGCTGAAATAGTGACGGTTGTACCCTGGTCTTCTTGGATTTTTTAATCTGACCTAATTGTGGATTAATTTGTGTACAGCACTAAAGCCATACCATACCAAAATCCTACAGAACCCACGCGTCTTCCGAACACTTTTTCTCTCTCTCTCCGACTTTGTTTATGATTATTGCCGAGACTCGGATGAGATACTGTTATGCTCCCGCGGCTTATTTACTGCCTTATATGCCCTATCAAATGGCCTGGGCAACTAACATATAGACCTATATGGTTTATGTTAGTTCCAGCTTTTATTAAAGGAAAGTTATGAAACCGTTTTGTGTCCAACTAACTTCCTTTGTTGTATAGTCTCTGTCGCCCGTGAACAATTATAAGTTTTTTTTCTATGGAAGTAGCAAACGAACATGCGGTCCACTTAATGATAAGTGACTATTGCCGTCCATGGACATCTGTAATCAACCGTAGGTAAAATCAAAGTCTCACCTAAGGTCAGCCACAGATGCGTTGCTACCCCTGAGGACTGAGATGGAACACCTCAGAAAAGTATGTCTCCCTTACGACACCCTACAGACCAGAACGCAGCAGCGCATAACACTACTGTTATAAGGCAGAAGAAGGTATGGCGGTGGTGCTTCCGGAGTCAAAACACAAAGAGTTCTAACACCTTCAGAAGTGGTGTTATATCTCTTCTATCTGTCTTGTGATCTGATTTGAACAGTAACTGCATCTCGTATGGATCTTTATAAATTTGACTCTCTTGACCTAGAATAAGCTTAGTTATCACAGAAAGCATTCAAAAGGAAATAATCTCGATGATGGACGTTAGAGGCATAAGGACTTCTGGTACACGCTTTGATAGTTTGATTTATGAGTAAGATTCATTAGCATCCATTTAACATTAAATAAGAAACATCATCATACTATTTTTTATCTTTTATAATTCCGTCCATCTGAAAAATAAACTTAAGTTTCCTTTTCTTAGGACATTACTTTCTTAAGTACTTCGTTAAGAATCTTGAGTCTTGGAAATGTTCATAGAATTAATTTGCGACAATTAAGCGTAGTTAGCGCTGGTTTAGAAATCTAGAAACTGTAATTTACGGTGTTTTGTCCTGCCGCACCTGGGCTCTATAAAGTTACTTAGTAAACCATTTCAACTATGAAGAAGACAGCGTCTCCATAACGAGATGAATGTTTATTTAACGATAAGGATAGCCTTTACTAACAAACTTATTTCTGCCTAATAACAGTGTTATGCTTTTGCTGTGTTTTCTGAAGGGTGTGTAGGATAATATACTTATCCAAGGCGTTCCATCTTAGTCCTCAGGGGCAACAAAGCATCTGTGGCTGACCTTAAGTAAGTATCTGCTTTTATCTGAGATTGATAACAGATGCAGATTAGGTGGATTACTTGTTCGTTTACTACATTAAGTATTTGTAAATATTACTTTTCATGTAAGACAGCGATTTTTTAATTGTCTTGCGTATCAGCAACCTAGACCTACCAAAGTTTTATCTACAAAGGAAAGCAAGATAAAACAAGAAATATATCTCTGTGGTCGATATACATAAATATCTTTATCACAAATATACAACTTTTTACAAGACTTAGCGTCAATATTATTTGCAGTCGAATTTCTTGAAAATATAAAACCTTACTCGAAATTCTGAATATAGCTTTATATTTCATCATTCTTATAAGTTATGTATTCGTAAATGATTATTAAGAACATTAACCCCCATAAATATAACCAACTCCTTTGTATCCAAATTTCTTTTCAAAAATCTTCCTTTTTAGGAAAACCCTTTTTGGCAAAACATGAAATCCATTTTAAACGGCTCATAAAAGACATAATAACGTTGGGAGAGACGTGTACAGCAAAATGAATGGATATTATTACTACGGAGGTAAATCACGATAATGCGAAGATCACAAATAAACGACTGAAGATTTATTCAGTTCCTGAAACTGTTATTTATTTCTTACTCCGACCGGATGAGCGCAGGAAATTGAGATTACGAACAAAAACACAAATGTATTATATCATAATATATTACGGATTTAAGGGGATGTTGTTCGCGATGCTGTGATAATCTCTGTGCTATACCTCATATTTCATTATATACCCTTTAATTGAGAAGGAGGATGCGATGTGACCATTTTGATCCCAAAAGTTTAATTAAAGTATTTAGAGGTTTCTCAAGAATACAACATGGCTTGATGATAGAGATGATACATTGATATTATAAGACAGAAATAGTTGTGGCAATGGTGCTTCCAGACTCAAGCCACAAAGGGTTCTGCCACATTCAGTTATTTTTTATCATGTTTTTTCTTTTTTCTCTTCGTTACATGGTTGTGGTCAAGCAAGTGCCTAATCAAATATCTTTCTATTTCCGTCCTGAAGACGAGGCAAATCTTAAATTCGACGAAATTACATTTTTGTGGGACAAATTACTTAAGTGCTCTCCGAGTACAAGAAAGATCTAAGTGTCTGCTTATGCTTTCAACTTAATTAGATCTTTTCGTGCTTCTGTGTCGTTTTATTCTCGGTGGATGAACGTGTTTACGTTGAGAGAATTTTAAATAGATCATGAAATTAAGCCCAGCTCGTTTTAATTAGCTATCTCTTAAATTTATACACCCTTTGCTCATTTAGAATATTGTTAAATGTTATATATTTAAACCTACTTATCTATACAAAGCGTATTTAGTATTTAACGTATTTAGAAATTTCTTAAAAATTCAGATAGAAGTAGAAAGATCAGAATTACTAGAAGATAACTCATAAGCTCCTTTCAGTAAAAAGTCGAACAAAATTACTTTAATATTTTCCAAAAAACACGTACAATGATCATTATAAAAATATATAAGTTTATAGAAAAAAAACATTAAATGTTATTAGAAGAAAACCAGAAACAGACGCTTCGGTTTTACCCATTTGTATTGATATTTTATTAAAATCAACAATAGCAAATGAAGCCTTGCCTTAAGCGCGTTCGGTAGCGAACCGGTTTCGACTTCACTTTTTACTTCTCGTGTGTTTTGGTTTTTTTGTTTTTTTCCTCCGCGGAATTAATTGCCTCGGCTTTATCATTTATCTCTGGAGGCTTTAGGGCTGGAGCACAGTCGATATTGTTTTTATTCAATGGACAACATTTTTGAAAAAGGATAAAAAGTTACATCCTACAAATGCATCGGTTCCTCTTTTCTTTTTTCAGACGAATTGGTCAGGAGTTCTATCACTATGCTGTATTGACTATAAAAGTAAAAGGTTACTGTAAATCTTAAGAATTAAGGAAGACACTTATATAAACCGCTTCAATTAAACATTTATAGAATTAAATGAATCCACGATCAAATGAAGCTCCCGTTCTTTATTATTTTGGTGACATAGACATGGTGTTTTATCCACTATTTATCCACAAGTGCAAATTCGGTTGTTACAAGAATTTGTAACAATTCTTGGTTATTTATTACATTTTAAAAGCTTACTAAATATATAATAATACAAAAAAAAACATGATTTTACAATCATAAATTTTTACAATGCTTGATGTATTTTTCAACCAGAAGAGCTTAATTTCTTTTCGTTGTGGATATCGTAGAAGATGATGAAGGGATTTACTAAAAGTGTCCTCCTAAAACACCTTTTGTGCTGCAACATATTTGCTGGGATACTTACAAGTCTGCTTTTCTTACAAGGAAAGACCTTACTTTCAACAGCATATATTGCAAGTTCATTTATTTTCTACAGCGAATCCCAATAAATAAAGCTGATTAAACAAAAGGCGGGCTGTATTTTTTTTTTATTTTGAAAACCAACGAAACTCATAAAAACTGACCACAGACTGAATAATATATGTAGATATTTAACAGAGGGGTCGGTTACGATGATAGTGTCGAGAGATCAATGGTTATTTTCTATCCCAAAAAACGCTTAACGAAGTGTTAACTTCAAAACTTTGTTCAACTCTTTGAAAGCTTATAAAATCTTTATCTCCATTTACCCGTATGTAAAGTAGGCAAAGAGCCAAGTTCACCGTGGACGCAGCTTTATGGGCGCATCACGTTTTTTCGTGGGCCCATCAATTCCGTTCGAAAGCTTGTTTCGGGTGAAGCGCATCTCGTGAGTGATGCTGCGCCTCGCGAGGTACTTGGAGGGAACTTGCTAATGAGCTTTGTGATATATTGTTTACGAGTACACCCTTACACGAAGACTGTTGCACGAACTGTTTTTTTTATACAAGCTAGCAGTCTCCGTACCTTTTCATACCTATTTCTATCCTAAAGCAGTTCTTGCGTTTCAGTGGTAGGGTTACCGGCTCACTTATATATGAAGCGACCATCTCAGTCCTCAGGAAAAACAACCTTACAGGGCCGTTTTATTTATAGACGAAGATTTCAACTTCATTTAAACATAAGTTCTAATATAAAGTACCTCATATTTATATAAGTAATAACTCCAACTTAAAGTAACTGAACGTGTATATCATTGCCACCTCTCGGTACTAAAATCTACACAAACGTTTTTCTACACTATAACAAAGAAACGCTTGCATTGTCATACGGCTGAAGTAAACAACAGAGTCTACACACATATCTTCAAAACAACAAACGCTGAAACACTCAAGAGATATCAAATTTAATAATTCACATGCACGTCTAGACAGGAAACGAACCTGGAACCCTCTGTTTGACAGACCGATGGCATTGTGATGTCGGATGGTACAGACAAACTACAAAACGTATAGTACCTTTAAAGGTTCATTTCAAAGGTTTGACTTTACCTCAATGTTCCCAAGAGGAAACCGTAACACCTCAAATAAATGTGTTGGACAAAAGCCCACAAACACGCCTTTAGTTGGACAAACATATGAGCTCTGCCCTTATCTGTGGACCTTGTTTGTTCAGTGCGAGCGTACCTTCGGATACCTTTGGATGAACAAAACATCCCTTTATCCTGTTCTGGATAAGGGATGTAGCTTTATAGAGAATTAATACAAATCTTAATTGCCTCCTAAGATAGAAGTTTTTACACTTTGACACTTCATAACACAATACTAAGAGAAATATTTAATTTTTAGGATTTTTTTATTAATATTGAGAAAATCTGCCATATTCATTTATTACTACATTTATTGCAAAACTTATTCTTATTAGTGAGAGAATACTTATATCCCTAAAATGTTATAATAAAATGTATGAGAATACTTATATCCCTGTCCTATGTTAATTAATTAGGAGGTACACAATGATGGTACGCACATCGGCTTTGTAACCAAAATTATCTAGAGCCGGCTTTGCCTCAGAGCAGATAAGTGCCAGCTTCGGGGAACAGGCTTGCTATCATGTTATTTACTGTACGTTTCTCTTTCAAAAATCCTTGTTTAGGTTGCCGACAGCACCGATTGTCTAGTGGTTAAAATTCGGGTTCTCAGTCGAGGGATACACGATTCGAATCCCAGACACATCTGGGTTAAAGTAAAACTTTTTTAGAATAATTTTGATTTGTTTTGACGATTAAACAAAAATGATTTTTGAAAACTGTTGTTAGAGCTACAACTAGATGGCGCTGTACCCTTTTCTGAAACACGCTATCGATTCTATTTCTTAGCTTGTATATGAGGTCAAGTTTGGTATATGCGAGTTAAGATGTACCAATATACATAGTTATAATGTATTATTATTATTATATAAACTATTACTTCTCGTACTTTTCAGAAGTTTCACTTCAGCCGTGTCTGAATAGCACACACATACTTTTTTCCAAAATATGTTTAAGCGGTGAGGAAAGCATCACACTCGATTGTTTTTAACAAAAGTACGTGTGTATAAATATACTAATGAGTACTTGGTACGTGGTAGACTATGGTCTAAACCTCGCTCATTCAGAAATAGAGCTTGTGCCCAGAATTGGGACATAAATTGGTTGTCGACGTTAATAGTCGCCAACAGATTAAGCAGACAAAGGTGCTGACGTGATAAATAAAGTTAAGAAGAATTGCTCGGTTGCTTCATTCCTGATATTAAAAATATAATTATTCTGTATATACTTAAACTTAATTAGATACCCTTGAGATTAGTCGGAAGTGCAACAATATAAGCTATTTATAAATACCAAAATTAACAATTCTCTTTGAACGAACGCAACCAACGCGTTATTAATTATGTTCTCAACGATAACATTGTTTTACGAAACTAATTACGTATGTCCAAAATTTATATATCTTCTGTCAGCTCACTGGCCTTACAAAAACTGTCAAAAGCGATCGTTCAGATACGTACCAGAGTCGTTAATTTGCTTTTTTTTTGGCCAAAGTTTTTCGACCCCAGTATTGGAATATTTTGGAAGTTAGTGACGAAAACACTGAGTAATCTTGTTTGTGAAACAACACAACAACACTTGTCATTGTCCTGTCGTTAATGTTGTAAACAGCCCAAAATATCGATCATTTACATTTTTCTCGGATGACACGGCAAAGTAAATTAACGTGATATGACAAACATTTGCTTCTGGTGATCTTGGATAAGATTATTTGTCGACGTTTGGACAAAGAGCAATAAGGATGTGAAAATATAGTAGCTTATAATATTATCAACTACAACCATATTCTGGTAATGCCAGTTATTTTAGTAACGACTTGTATGTATTTTCATATGAGAACTCTTTACCCACCTGAAATATATTTTCGAGGGTTCCTCTTTGCCCGAGCAGATTGTCAAGACAGTAAATACGTTATTCATATATTTTCATTATACTTGAAAATTATTTATATAATATAATATATGGAAAACATTAAAGGAGTCTGGCCCTCAAAACACTATGTAGAGTCATTACACATAATTATTTGTTAATTGTAATTTCCACGTTCCCAAAATATTTTGTAGTCTACAGACATTCACTCAGGATTATTTCTATCTTAACAGTTTTAATTCTGAGCGTGATACGAAACTGAAAAGAACAGTCATAGCTTAATGGAAATTTAACCTCTCAATCGAGGATCCGAGGTTCGACACCAAGGACTGGCTACATTTTTTTCAAAAATGTGTGAAGAAATTAATTGTCACCGTTTCGCGGCGACGAAAACATTGTGAAAAAATCTACACAAATATGAGTTCTCTAAAAAAGAGTCCTCAAAGGTGTAAAGTCTACTAATTAGCACTTGGCCTGCGCGGTGGACTATGGCTTAAAACTGTCGTGATACTAAGGTTAGAACTAGCTTAAACGTTCTGAGAGGAGATCCGTGCCCAGCAGTGGGACATTAATGAGTTAATTAATAGCTGCGAGGCGTGGTCCACAGTTTTATACTGGCATAGTATCTATAAGTACAATCGAACATTTTTTATCCGTCGAATAACAACAAAGCATAAAGCCGGATACAATGAAAGCAAATTAACGTAATTATCGAGCGGTATTGTGCTCGGAACAAAGGCGAATCGCTGCATTAAAAAAACATTATTATACATTATATACATATTATACAATACAAACATTAGCCGAAACAATACCATCTAACATTCGGAGTCTCGTCGTTAGCATAAATCCGGTCCGCAGGGAGTACACTCCGTGACAAAAATCATACAAAATTATCGATACAAAGGTATTTTTTTAAAGTGAATCGTCTTTAAAATCGTTGTGATTTGAAATTTGAAACGAATATGCGTAAGAAACGCCGTTCGCTATAACAAGATGGCGCTATACCACTTTCTGAATCACGCTAACGATTTTACTTCGTAGCATGTACGAGTATAAAAACTCAAGTTTGGTAAATGAACAATAAGATGTCCGTATATGAGCTGAAGTGATTACTTAATTATATTAATATTATTTAATTTATTATTCCTCGTATCCAACTCTTTAGAAGTTGAATAAAAATAAGTAAAAATTTTCTGCTGTAATGAGTTATATTTTGTTCATAATGTTATGAATAATTCATGAATATAAATCTTAATATTTATAAATAGTTTACATTAACGATAATTCATGTTGACCCCTATGACGTTGTTTACTTGCAATATCAGTATTTAACACAAAGCTATAGTTATTTAACGTCGAATCAAAAACCTTTTCTTGCACACAGTAACTACATAATTAATATTAAGTTTTAGTACAAGTTTATTTGGTTCCCTCAAAACGATCGCCATACTCTTTTGTGCACATACAGAGTATGGACATAATAAGCACAGGTAGACAACGTTGCTATTTTTATTATGTATTTTATGTTAAAAACATCTACTAAATTCGGTCTAGAGATAAATGTTCTTTCACCATTTAGGTATTTAACTGGCAAAAATATAAGTAAATCGATAGAAACCGAGCCCGAAAACATTCCACTGCACGTTGCCAAAAGCGAGGTTAAAATAAAAAAAGTATGTTCGAGTGTTTCCGAATGAAGACAAATTGCCGGCCGCCATGCTGAGCGGCTTTCCCTAGCTTTTATTAGTTTTGCTATTTACCTACAACATGTTTCTACTGCATACACATATATATTCAAACGATAAAAATACTATGCAAAAAATGTAATGTAAAGTGTTGCTGTTTTCTGCTTTTTGGGATATGTGTCTCTATGATGGTGATGACATACTTGTTCCAACTTATTCCGTGGAAACAAACTAACTAATCTCGGTCTCGGTAATTAATCTCAGGTGTTATCCAATTCGATTTGCAATTTATTGTACGGTGATCAAAAGGGTCGGTGATCATACACCACCATGAGGACGGTATACATTTTGGCGACGTACTAATTAACAAGTATGGTTGATACTTGTTAATTAGTACAGTCTTAGAACTTACACTGGACTCGAACAAGCGTCGGCCAAAAAGACGTTGCTATCCTGATGACCAAGTTGTAACACTACCAAAGACCCCTCAGACCTGAACACAGCAGGGCTAACCCAATATATTAGGCAGAGATATAATATAGTTATATCGTGAGTAACATAAACTAATATAAGAAGTAATATACTTACACAATTTCCGCGCTCGACTGTACCTCTTCAATTACTTAACTACTTGAAGTATTGTAATGAAACGTAATCTTTTCGTTGCTATGCGATCCGCGGATCGAATAATAATCTTCTGAAAGGTATTACGGGCACTCCGACACAAAGGAGGGATATTTGCTAACGTTTGTTTGAAAATACATTATGCCGGGTGGCAACAGGGCTTGGGAAATAATTGAGTGAAATATTATCTTTCGCAATTTTTTGTTGAGCTCCGTAATTTCGTATTGAGGAAATGGACCTTTTTAGAAAGCGAAATATATATTGATTTCGTGATGCTATGTTGATCTTTGTGATTGAAAATCCACAAGATTAAAATTTGTTGCTTTTTTTTTAATTTTATGAGATTAAAATTGCAAACAGCATGCAATCTATCTAATGGTAAGTGGTTACTGGCGCCCATAGACAGCTGAAGTCGATCCAGGTGCCTTGCTACTCTTGAGGACTAAGATGGTCGCCTCATCTTTCCATTGGGATAGCCTATATTGGAGATTCTCTGTTGTATGAACTTGCTTAGATGTCCATGGATGGCAGTGACCGCTAAAAATGCACTTTGATTGATCATATATTCTAGAATAGCAGCCTGAGTGTTATCCAGGTTAGAATGTTCAGGAAAACAGCTTGTCTAGATAACACAATGAAGTTTAAAGTCATATGCAGAATGAGTCATGTCCTATAGTTTTCTTTGTGCACTGCTGATGGATTTAGTTCAATGTCGGTTACTCATTCGAGAATGCCCTATTTTGTATCACAAAGGCGAGGAAAATACCTATTTTTGAAAACCTTGTATAAAGAAATAGTTTACGGGAATTATTTTTAAGTTATAATTTTGGAATTTATCTGCTTCTTATAATATTGTGTTTCCTAAAGTTAAATTTATACTTACTTTAAGTATTATATCACGCTGTATGTATATATTAAGTCAGTTCTTGTTATTGTAGTTCTTTGTATCATGTCTACTAATTGTGACATTAAAGTCGTTTTTATTAAATCTGGCTTAAATTTTATTAGAACCTTTGAAAACTAGTACACTATGTCTCACTATTAGAAAGCTACTAAGTATAGTAGTATGCTGCTATATACTAAGTATCACCGTAGTCGTATTAACCCACCGCTGGGCGTGGGTCTTCTCTCAGAATTATAAAAAGTACATCGTTAAAAACAATCAAACTAAAACCCGACTGCTAACATATGTATATTTAATTTAAAGCTTTATTCGTTTTTGTCAAAATAGTCAAGTAAAAGAAATATAATATAAAAGACGCTTTCTACACTCATAGCCCCGCACTAGGATTTTCTCCTGCGCCGAGAGTGCTACGGACACACAAAGATGAACACACAAACACCCAGACCCAGAACATAAATCTAAATTCAACATTCAGATGTTTGTCTGGCCGGGGATCGAACCAGCAACCTAGTCCGCGTCAGACCGGTATGGTGACCGTTCCGCAACGTCAAAATAATATATACATTTTTGGATTGGTCTAGCTTTCAATTGATACCTATATTGTCGTAATAATAAAATACAATTTTCCGTCCTATCCCATTTTTCCTCTATTTCCAGGCACCATTTTTGGTGCGATTTTAATCATATGTCATACGTCACAATCCGTCAAGCCCTTTGGGCTGTATCGCGTGCCATAGAAATAGACATACATGCAAACATACATAATTATATACATACATACGCTCGAAAAACATTACCCTCTTTCTGACACACGCATTAACTTATAGTAATTATTATCCCACTGCTGGACGTGGTCTTCTCTCAGAATAATAAAAATATAACCTTAAAAAATATCTAATACTTAACTCACGCGTTACCCTCTTAAGACTGCCGTTAATCCTTTTTGCTTACATATATAGAAAATAAATAATGTCTTGTTCAAACAAATCTTCAGAAGGCATTCAGCACGAAACACGTCGTGATGATTTATTACGAGTACGTATTCATTACAAGTTTTAACAACTAGCTGTTGTTTGTGGCTTCGTTTGTGTGAATGACCAATATTAGTCAATATATGGCTACCACTTCCACATCTTTTTTTTTATTTATAGAAGTAGCAAACGAGCATGTAGCCCACCTGTTGGTAAGTGGCTACTGCCGCCCATGGACATCTGTAATCAACCCTAGGTAAGATCAAAGTCTCAGCTAAGGTTAGCCACATATGCGTTGCTACCTCTGAGGACTAAGATGGAAGGCTTCGGAAAAGTATCTCCCTTACCACACCCTTCAGACCAGAACGCAGCAGCACATAATACTACTGTTATTAATAAGCTGTGGTGCTTCGGAGTCGAACTACAACGAGTTCTACCATCTTCAGTCACCGCATCTAATTTTACATCATAGCAGTGTTGTTTTGTAGTGTTTTGATTTGAGGAGTTATAATAATAGGTTAAGTTTTTTGGAAGTTTCAAATAAAACGACTGAATTGCAAAGGAAGGACTGAAAACCTCGTCTGCCAACTTGCGTTCCACCCACATCTGACAGAACTCTATGCCATATGATAATCGATAATCGAGACAGGCTTATAATTAAAAAAAAATAGACAATTATTTTGTTCCATTCTACTATCATCGTTGCGTTGCTTTCATTTTTAGTAACTAAAAATTTGTTGTTGTTACACTGTTAGACGTGACATAACATATAGTTCTGTTAATGTTTGTAATAGTAAGCTAATTAAATGAAACCTAAATGATTATAAGACAATCAAGTCTCATCATCATCATTATCATCATCATCAAGTGTTGACATCTTTGATTTCGAACCCCACACCTCAGGACAATTTTTTTTTATTTGGCCGTAACTTTTGCCTACTTTGTGGCAAAACGAAATACCTCATTCAACGAAAAAACTCAACATACAGACACACCAATTTTACAACTGTGTAATAATAAACGTAGGTGTCGGTTCAAACTGCCGATGAGTCAAGCATCAAACAACAATTACACGCGACAGCGCGATTTATACCACCGACATTAATAACCAACTGATTACACTAACAACACTTTGCTACCATATACACCCTTATATAAAACAAATAAAGTTGATAATTTCTTGCAATTATATAAAGTTAAAATTGTCGCTACATTTTACAGCTAAACAAGCAATTTTGAACTTTTTTTCATGTTTATATAAAGTAGGCTTTCGACTGGCGTAAAATTGCAACATTGTTGCTGAAAACAGAACAAACGACAAATAGAAATGTCTTCTCATATTTCTTGATAGAAAGTAATTGTATTTATATTAATTTTATTTCTATAAGCATTCCTCTTTAGCGTATATACCTACAAATTGATGGTCGTTCTCGGCGCTCCGAAGAGGACCCGGGAACTCCTACACTGTCTGATCTTTATGACCATATGCAACCACATGTACCGCCGTCCTTCCCAGGATTTCTTGACTGGACGTTTCAAGCTCCCACTCTTGTCGCCCGGAACCCCATAGCCCATTTTAGTTGCCTTTTACAACAAGGGATACCGTAAGCCTATTCTAATTCTAGAACTACAGAGACGACAAATTTGCAACGATGACACTTTTGTGAAACGTTTGAACTTAACTCTCAGAGGTGACCCTAATCGATCTCCAACTCAATTTGAAGTTTATTAAAATGACTGTAGATATTACCATCATATTCTGGCCACTAAACCATTTCCGAAGTATGGATATATTAGATGAGCCTCTTTAATTATAATCTTATTCTGGTAACTCTATCATAAAACGAAAAGAACTTCAGATATGGACGTAATAAACACACAGGCACACGCGTTTCCTACACTCACAGCCCCGTACAAGGATTTTCTTCTGTTTCGCGGGTGCCATGGACGCACAAAGACGAATACACAAACACCCAGACCCAGAACAGAAATCAAAATTCATCATTCAAATTTCTGTCTGGCCGTGAATCGAACCCAGAACCCACTGCGCGTCAGACCGGTACGGTGACCGCTCCGTCAGGCGGGTCGTAAAATAATCTTAACCACGCCCGACTAAAATTCACATCACATTTCTCCAAAACCTATAACAATATAAGAGTAGATTAAAATTAAAATTAATGCCCAATTTGTTCTACATTTTGAACCTACATTTTCGTACCGCATCATTTCTGTTTCCAATCAGTTCTGTGGTTAACATGTGCAATGAACTCGATTCAATTCACCGCTGACTGAAACTGAATGCATCTGAAAATACTCCGCAACAAAGAACAGCTTTGAGCTGTGTAAAGCGAAACAACAATACCGTTAATATTACTTAAAACTAGTAACATCGGTAAAACATTAAAACAAAAAGCCTGATTGCTTAAAACTAAATTTTGTTCAACATGATATATATTTGATTTAACGGTTACATGACTTTTTGTTAAAATAGTCAAGTAAAAGTATTATAATATTTATACTTGGATTGATCTATCTCCTAGCTTTCATTTGGTACCCATATTGGCGTAATAGTCTACTTCCGGGCGCGACATAAATATTATAAAAATAGCCTATGTCACTCTCCCAACTAAGACGATTCTTATGATATGTTATACGCCACAATCCGTCAAGCCGTTTGGGCTGTAGCGCGTGCCAAACAAATTGACACACACACAAACAAATATACACACGCTCTAAATACATTACCGTCCTTCTGACGCATTCGGGTACTGAACAAATATGCACGCCTATAAGAATTATTATTTACCTTATCATAAATATCTTGTTCATTCTTCTAATGGCTTTGACCGGGAAGGAACCTCCACAAGACCTATTTCACCATGAAGCAGTTCTTGTGTTTCGCTTGAAGGGTGTGTACATGGTGTGTCCAGGGGTAGTAACCACTTACCATCAGGTGAACTGCATGCTTGATTGCTACTTCAATGGTTCACAAAAATAAAGATTTCATAGTAATATATAAAGCTACATTAAAGTGTGCATTCTTTTTAAATCTAGGTACACTTAATTCATTAGTCTTCCAAAAATTGTGTAGGCTTAAAAAAGACTACTAAATTACATGAGTTTCTGACTGCATTTTTAAAACACGCAACAACAAAGGCAACTTGAGCTTAATATATTCGTTTTTATTTTATGAATTCATCACACTACACTAGTTAAAATACGTACTAAAACTTACTCCTAACTTTATAGCGGCACATGCGATTAGCCACTTGGAAGTTAATGAACAGCTCTAGTTAATTGCTACCTTAGTATTCAGCCGCTTGCAGCTCCAGGGTTATTGAGGTCCTCACAGGTTTAATTTAGAACTGTGAAGGCGTTGGCACAAAGGTCCACTTGACTGTTGAGAGCCTCACGAGAACGTGAGCCATACATATGAGTACAGCCATACATATAACAAAATATTCTACATCGCATACGCGTATGTTTGCTAATAAAATAGATTGGGAGGACTGAGGACTTAGGAATAAGCAATAATAGATTTATCTGTGAGTTTTTGCAGTAGCATGTTACCAAAATTAACAACATTATTTTCAAAGAAACATATTTATTTATAAGCCATTTAGAGTTAAAGAAAGTTAAAGAAGAATTTTAGTTAAATAACATTAAACTAAGGACAAATATTTAGACTTCATTTTGTAAAGATCCATTTATTATATCTAGGTACTGCAATTTCAATTAAAGTTACACTTTAAAAATGC
This sequence comes from Cecropterus dorantes dorantes, assembly GCA_018249915.1. NCBI lineage: Eukaryota > Metazoa > Arthropoda > Insecta > Lepidoptera > Hesperiidae > Cecropterus > Cecropterus dorantes. The sequence continues at coordinate 16,613 of DWLI01000319.1, forward strand.
AGGTGAATTCCGCGTTCATTTCTGTACTGCTACGAGGTAAAAAGATGATGAGGTTCTGGGTTCCATTCCCGGCCAGATAGACATGTGAATGGTGAATTTGGATTTCTATTGTGAATCTGGGTGTTTGTGTTTTCGTCTTTGTGTGTCTATAGCACTCTCGGCGCAGGAGAAAATCCTAGCGCGGGGTTATGAGTGTAGAAAACGTGTTCTACCGTATGTTCTACTGTCGGAGAAAAAGGGGAACATTACGTAGGGTTGTTACCACCCATTTAGAATTTGTTAAAGGGCTATAGGTCACGTAATTTTAGATGAACCATTCTATTACATAAAACTCACAAAAAGTATGAGCTACGCAACACAACACCCACATGACTGAGTGCATGCTCGTAATTCGAAGCCGAAGACCTGCGACCTCCGTCCAAGGTCGAGGCCACATCGATCCAATTACCATTTCGTCAGCGCACTCGTTACCAGATGTTATGACACTACTTATCTGGGGATTTAACGGATTTATTGTGGTCTGTACTAATATTATAAAGCAATAGTTTGTTTGGTTGAACGGGCTAATCTCAGGAACTACTGATTCGAATTTAAAACATACTTTTTATTGAATAGTCCTTTTATTGAAGAAGGCTATTAGGCTATATAACATCACGCTGTTTGTTTGTTTCTTTTTTCTTTTTTAGTAGCGGGTAAAACCGCGTAGCACACCTAGTTAATAATGATAACGGGTAAGCGATTTAAATCAACATTTAAAAATCGATATAAATCAATAAATTTCAGTGTCTGATTGTAATGTCAGTAACAGCTTTTCACTATAATTTAACTTTATCTATATATACCGAATATTTTTTTGTCAGTCTGTCAGCTCAAAACTTAGGATACTTGGTGACTCTATTAGTGTTTCAAACCATGAGACATTGACTTGACTGCTTTGCATGAAGAGGTCCGACCGTATATTTCTGTACTGTTATCAAATAATTTGATTGAAACAATATTGTGGTGATTTTGAGTTTATCATTATTTTTTCTACTTTTCAAGTAAGTATATATGTTACAGGTTTTTAATACAGATTAATCTAGCTCAGATAGCCTAAAGAGTCTGTCTTATAAACGGTACTTTATACGAGTATATGTACAATTTTAAGGTTACCAGCGTTTTATGTTTTATTTTCGTCATTCTTGGAATATATTAGTAATATATTTGGACTGACTACTTACTTATATGTCTTATCGCTGGATTATTTTTCGTTACATGCGAGCATGTGAGATAATCTAACCTTACTTAGGTTTATTAAAAATCAATATAATACATGGATTTTTATTGGCTATAAGATATTTTCGCATGAATCCTAGTAATAAAAATACTTGTAAGTGAAAATGCATGAAGTATTTACTACGTCTAAAAAATAAATGCACATTCCAAACCGACGTGCACAAGTTACGAATATATCTTCGATTCCTTCGCATTTTTCACTAGTACAAACACTACATCGGAATGAAAAATTTATTTAATTCCGAGTCAAATGACAGGAGAAATTCCGTTAATAATCTCACCCAATTCATATTTGTCACCGGTAAACAACGGCTTTACATATACGAACTGACGGTTCAACACGCCGCCTCTGCCAAACGAAGATTAAGGGAACGATTCCGTGAAAACGAGAGACGTCCGGGGAACTGCCAAATCCCATGTCGTTGGACTCCGAAAGCCGTGGAAAGTTACCAAATATAATCCAGAGCTAATCGCGACAACTTGGCGACCGTGATGTAATGTAATAGCTCAACGAAACACCTAATTGGCTTGCGAATAAATCTACCGGAACAAGACCAGCTAAGTCAGAGCCGCTGGAGCTCGAAGCGGGCACCAGATTTGAGCGGACACGGAGACACGTGGAAGACCAACGTAAGGTAGCGTGGTTCGGAGCGATGAACCAGCGGACTCCACATGCTCCCAAGGCCACGCACTGACGTAAATAATTCATTGTGATTGTGACTGACGGCCCGTTTAATTGAAGCCGACAATAGTCCAGGGAGTGTCCTTTCATTAGGAACTCCATTGTTTGATTACGTGTGGAGTAATGAACCATGGAAATTGAAATCATTATATCAATTCCACGAAATTACTATTGTTTCGACTATTCCATTAACTAAACCGTATCTGACAGTCAATTGGGGATATTATTGTTGTGGAATATGTAATTATTGTTATGGTTCGTAAATTTAAAAAAACGTTTACTAGTTGAATACGGTTTTTGTCGCTTTGTTAGAACGATTATAAGTTTCCAATATGAACAATTTCGTAACACCTAGTGTAATAACAGTCATGTGAGGAATATTTCACGTGACCATTTATATTGGTTTATGTCAATTATTACAAAGCCTTGGCCTATTCATAAAGGAAACTCAAATAGTCTGTGAAATTTTTTGGCGAAACAAAATTCTTTATAAGCCCTCTATTACAGTAGATGACTTTTTATTTAACCACCATCAATCACAGATTTAAAAAAAAACGGTGATTTCCACTCGTTTCTCTCGGGAACACCGGAATGAACGATGTATGAATCAAGATTTGTCAGAAAAACAAATTTAAATCCTGACGTGCTAGGAGCTATAGAAACAGGTGAAAATATCACACAAATATCCCTGGTCTTCTGCGCACAAGTGCGCGACCGGTCAGCCCATTGCACTTCCACTTCAAGTAAGGACCCGCGACCACCACAAATAATAAAATATATATTTTATAGTCTTTGACGGCAATCGATTAATAAAACTGAATGTATTCTGAGTGTAATGTCAGATAGTCCAATATTTTTGAATTTATTATTTTATATAATTCATATCGGCCAGTCAAATAATGAACAAATATCAAAAACTGGACAGTCTGGTTTAAGAAGAAACATATGGTGATGTAAGGTATACGTAAGGTATATGTAAGGCTTTATAAATGAAAAAATCTAGATAGAATTTTTGATAGTGGTATTAAGAAAGTTATTTCGCTATATGAGTCTTTTGGTATACGTCGGTCTTGGAGTACGATATATAATTATATATCCTACTCCAAGACACTTGATATCGGGATACAGTAATTATATCATAGATGTATCTGCTGAGCGGGTTTACCGACAAAGATTATGAACTGGTCGTAACAACTCGTCATTGTACAAAGTCATAATTAATGAAATAACAATTCATCGGACACGTAGCGTTGGCCACTTTTTCTGTATTTTTTGTTGGCAACAATGACATCAGCCAGAGCACATCTGAATACATTAACTAGGGTTGTAACGTTCTTCGCATTATTATTCAAATTCGAAAAATATATTGTAATTAAATCATGATCTGGAATCATACAGGGTAACAACAGCAAAGTCAATTAAGATAAATTTGTCACAATAAACACAATAACTAATTTATAATTAATTTTTATACGTGGGTAGGCATAAAAATATGTTATTTTACGAAGAAATAGTAGTATTATAATATAAATAAGTCTTATATAAGAAATATAATAATAAACAAATTTAATCATAAGGTTAATGCATAGTTAGTCAATAAGATTAATAAACGCTGTTTGTATTAATCCTTCAGATTTTGGTCCTCCAGCTACAGGCCCTTGTTTGAGTTGTTATTATGTTGAAGTTAAAAATGATAATCGTGGATAGTAATTTTCTTGAAGTGACTGAAATACCCATATTGTCAACACGACGAACTGTAGAACCTTTGAAACTGAAGACTATCTTGTCTAGAGTAAGCTTTATATTTTCAAAATGTGTATTTACTGTAGGCTCAGTCGAAATGGAGATTATGTGCTTGAACTTCCGCCTTCGCTATATAGGATGGCTGGAGACCCAGTTACTGCTGAAGTCCAAGCCATCTGTCTCTTGTTAAATAGGGATTGCGTCTGACTCAAGGGCTTCTGTGAGATGTGGGGTAAGTGCGTAAAACAATATTGAGATGGTGATGAAATGGTTTTAGGTTCAAGTTCGCATTCGCGTCACGATATTATTCTTCGGTTTTGTGTAGTTGATTCGGTTCAACCCTAATATTTACTGACAATAGGCGCATAAAAAACTTGATTGTCGAGATAGGAACTTTTATTTTAGACCGCCGTAATGATCTTTTGTTTGGTCATCGCTTAAAAAGTTGTTCAAATGAAACTTCTTGGAAAGTCTTTCTTGGATACCTTGTTATGGACTTCGTAACGTTTAGGTATGATATCAATATGCAGATAAGATAAAAGAAGTAGAACAATTTTTGTGAGGGATGTGGTTTCTCCTCCAACCATTTTTGTCACCATATTCCTATAAATTTAATGCTCTTAGGTAGAAGGACCTGGTCTTACTTAGTTTTAACGTAGCAATTGATCTACATGTAATTATGGGATATAGGGACCTAGAATTTATAATACTCTAATACGAAGAAACTATTAAATGGCTTTAATTCTATTACTTTTACTTTGATACTAAGTACTACCTGTAAGTTTTCTAAATACAATAATATAAAAATATAGCCTTATAATTATATCAACACTTATTAACGAGATGATTCTATAAACACAGCTCAATGTGGGGACAGTAAAGGACCCTCTTTTCTAGAAAGACGTGGATTTATGTGAAAGCTAAAAAGGTAAGGTAAAAGCTGAAGAATAACAGTAGCAATCTTTCTATATATCAATTGTTACCTATGCGTAGGTATCTATGGGAATAGCCTTCTTGTTATATTCATGAAAAACTAAATATGTATCACACGTGCGCCGCGCCGCATGTGGAACCTTCACGAGTTTTCCTTAACAATTTTCCATCACCTTTGCACTGCATAAATGCATAGAATGTTAAAAAATGCGTACTCAACTCATAGTGTCACGAGTCTCTCTATTATGACAATCACGAGTACTTGCAAAGTTAAATATACAAACATTCAGACGCAAAGAAATCACAAATTTTCATTTAGGTCGCCTAGTCGGTAAATTATTAGAACCCAGGTCCTTTGACGACCCGCGTAGCGGAGCGGTCAATATAACGGTCTGATACTCAGTTGTAGGTTTTGGGTTTGATCCCCGGCCAGATAGATATCTGAATAGTGAGTTGAGATTCTGTTCTGGGTCTGGGTGTTTGTTTGTCAATGGTACCCACAACACAGGAGACAATCCAAGTGTGGGGTTATGAATTCAGGAGGCGTTATTTCGTTTTTTTTTTTTTTAATTTTAGACTGATGCTGATACACTAACTCCACTGTGGTTAATGTACTTTTGTAATGTACAAAAAGCTTTGTTTAATTTTACCTGTGTCTCCTGTAAAATTATCTTTTTTATGTAGTTTTATTATTTAAAAAACAGCGGTATGGCGATAGATTTAAGTCGAACGTAGTAGTAGATGTGTTATTCTCTAAATTCAGAATATTTCAAAGCACAACAATTATTTTGGTTACAAAACTTTTATCTTTTTGGGGAAAAACGTACAGCTTTAAAAATAGAGAGTCCTTCACGATTCGATTGCAGCGGTTTCAATGTCACAAATTTTAAAGCAATATTCGCTTTACATCTATTTCTTTCCTCAAACATAGTAACGCCTTCAATTAACTTCATAATTACATTTATAATGGGTTATATTATAAATATTTATGGGCGGTAGAGGTCACTTAACATCAGCTGAACTGCATATCCTATTACTAATGCTATAACATAAATAATAATAATCATCATAGTTAGTTTACAGTTAACTGAGTCAATATAATTAAACCGCAGTCCTAAGTATACATAGCAACAACGACGGGCGTCACACTGTCTGTTTGTCCATACTCTGAGTCAGCTCAAGGCTTTCTAGAAACTCTATACCTATAGCTCGCCTTGCGAGTCCACCCACATAACCCAACACAATCAAACCACATTCGACAGTATTCCAATGTATATAAATACGAAAATAGCGTACGTTTAATCACATGCGAGTGCAAACTTAAGTGGCACACTGTTCAGAGTAGTGTTACAAATAAATCAACAGGCATAGATACAGCTTGCATGTGTGCATGCACGCATGTGTGCGGCCGGCAATTCTCACTTCATTACCATAACAACTAGTTGTACCTATCTAGGCTCCAACGACTCACCACTTTACCCTATGAACCCCGGCTTCGCCTTATTACTGAGCAGTAGAGGTCATAATGGTACGCCGCTGGGTTCAGTTAGGTTGGGTTAGGTACAAAACTGGATTCAATGACAATCAGTAATTATATTATCAGAGTTGTATGCAGATTGACCTTGGTTCGCCGCAGTGTTTTGTTCGTTTTTCCACAACTGTATCGAAACTGTTATATTATTATAGGCTATTATGTAAGTATCTTAGCTGTTTTATAGCGATATTATTATTACACTGTTACATTTAGTAGGAAGTAAGTACTTAAATGAGTGATTCTACAAAATATGACATTACGTAACGGATTATTTGTGGTTTTAAAAGATGTATTCCCAAATCTCACAATAAAAGGAAAATAAGAAAAGTTTTTGATATAAATGAGCTCATATTGTCCCGAAAGTGTTATACATATGTAAGCAATTTAAGTCGAGAAAATGGCCTGTCACAAATTGAGAATAGAGAACAGCCAAAAGCTACGCGTTCG
>DWLI01000320.1:0-23177 GCA_018249915.1 Cecropterus dorantes dorantes
ATTTAAAAGAAGTTTTCTTGATTCATCTTGATCATCCTTCTGTTTGAAATTCTGTGTTCAGGTTTGAAATATTATTTTCTTGATTCTTCTTGATTAACTGCCTATATTATACCTCTTGCCCTAAAACGTTGTTAGCTGAAGTCAATTATGGGTGCTATTGAGTGCCTAGAGTAAAAGTTCTATGTACTAATTTTAAGGAATTTTCACTTATTTCTTCTTGATCATCAAATTTCTTGTTTTTTTTTTTTTTATTTAGGTGTCCATTTGTCTGCTTTGTTTGATTTGAATATCCCTTCCCTACATTAATATATGTTATCTATGTGAACTTTTCTACGCTATCCCAGACCGGGTAGAACAGTGTAAACACAGCCCGAGGCGTCTTATATTAAACCTTTGGATACATTGTAACCGGAACGCGATTATTGTGTTAAGAAAACCTTAATTAATATTTTTATTAAACCTGAAAAAAACTGAGACAGTTATGTTATAGGTAAATAGCAAGTGTAAGAAAGTTTTAAGTTTTAAAATTATTGTCTAAGCAACAATATAGTCGCTAAAGTGCATTAGCGGAAGAATAAAATGAGTAGATGTCAATTAGCTATCCACTTTAAAATAATAAAATACCTGTAAATTGCTCAGCTTTATATTCAAAGGCTAAACATAACAAGTTTTATGCTACCACTGCAATTACCTTGTCACAGACTATAATCAATCGTAGGTATTTCATCTGTCGTGTTTGGAATCGATTTTACAATTCATGAGTGGGCGACAGTGGTGACTTGCCATCAGGTGAAAGACAAATGGGGGTTCATTTGGTACTTAATACTCCTATGACAAGAAATGCTTTATCTATATAAAAATAATGTTTGTATGTTTGTCCTTGCATTCTGAAACCATTGATCAGATTGTAATGTAGGAAGCGATTATTTCTTGGGAAGGCTTGGGAGGCTTGCGAGGATTTCTTGGGAAAAAATTCTCCATATATTTTTATAGTTATATTTTTAATGTGGGAGAAACCGCAGGACCCAGCAGGTAAAACATAAAAGAGAGAGCAGATTTTTTTATTAAAATAAACCGCTTCCGCTTCTCACTAAGCGCATCCACCGCTTGATCAGCTATATCATCAAGGGGCGTTGGCGTCACTCGTGCGCTCATAATATGCGACGCAAAATAGGTACTTGATACATAATCTTAAGCATATGCTAAAGGTAGCTTTAAACGAGCAAAACCCAATGGGAAACGTATCTAGCGGGATTAATGTCCAATGTCAATTGATGTATCGAGCGCTATCATGTCGCTCGTCGATAGATTACCATTTGATACTATTTAGTCAGTGCGTAGAAAAAATCTGCATTCTAATTTCACTCATACTTTTCCTGAATCAGTCTAGGCATACACTTTTAGACTTAGATAGTTATGGCCTGAGCCATAACCATCTAAAGAGGATAATAGATATCTAAATACCTATTATTTGACTTTAAAAACGTTCTTAAGGGTTTGTGAAGATTACTTATATTGCACGTGATCATCATGGTGAACTATGATGCCGTCATATCCCTTAGGAAGACAGATGCCCAACAGTGGGACTGTAAAATAAATTAAAAAAAAAACCATAACCGTTAAAATACAACATTACATAAAATGACGGTACGTTGAAAATATAAAAATGACGGTAGTTTGAAAACGTACTGTTATTCCGCGCAGTTAAACATAAATTAAGATCATTTGCTATTTCGAGGCCGATATCAAGCCATCTACACAGCAAATACCTTTATTTATTTGTTCGCATGTTAAGAGGTAATCTTAAAAAACGGTCGCTAATCCCTTGGCTCTACGGAAAGCTCAATAGGAAATCTCGTATCGGTACTACTAAATAGATTTTACTTGAATTTCCCACGAACCAGTGGCGAATTAGTGGCTTGAGAAACGATTTTCCTATTAGAATTTTACCGAGTAAAATGAAACGATGGAATAATCAGTTATAAGAAATTATTTGCAATAGAGTTCTAAAGTCACTGAGTATCTAAAAATAGTCCCATTCTTATTGAATATTTATCAAAAAAATAATTTATATTGATTTTTTGGGGATGCCATGAGATTGAAAGAATATAAGTAAGAGACAAAAGAAAATATTAGATAGAGTTCTAAAGTCATAAGAAATGAAATGAGCCATTTTTTGTAAATATTCAATACAAACAACATAAGTTAATTTGGAATTAAATGTTATGGGTTTTTATAAAATTAAAATTATTAACTTATGTGTACCAGGTAGTCATTACTTCGGTAATAAATGGATATAACCAAAATATTAGCAATCTCCTTAGGTTTTGGTGTACATAAGCTCTATGTCCCAAGCGAACATGCTCCCCAAGGTTTATTATGATCGCATTGCGTAACAGGACATGTCAGGGGCACTTGGCATAAACGTCGGTGATGTAGTGTTTACTGCCATCTCAGGAACGACGAAACATACCTTGTAAGTATGGATAAGGTTTAAATTATTCATACAATTGTGGGTAGATTGGAGTTTATATGGTTGCTATGGGTGTAGTTATAGCATTTTTAACGAGGAGCCCAACAGGAGCTGTCAGTTTAAATTTTTTAATTTTTTTTCTCATTATGCTCAGAGGATGAGGTCCAAAATAAAAAAAAAAAACTCCATTATTTTTCGACCTGACCCAAAAAAATCCTCTTCGTAAGAGAATTTTTATTTTTATCATATTACATATTACCCCGCCTTCTGTATATACGCTCGTAATGAGTGCAACGCTTATCGCCCCCTACGACATCCACATCTAGACAGGGAGTGGGAGGGCATATGACATATTGTCCAAACCCTTGCATTAAATGAATAAGTCCGAGGCGGTTGAACATCAAAGATTTTTTGTCCCGTCTTTAATTGATAATCATGTAATAATCCAATGACTAACTTCAGAACATTTGAGACTACATCAAAATTCTACAGTTTACAATTAGAAAATACCGCTAAAGTTTAAAACTGTGAACTCACAAAGAAATCTACTTTGAGCAGCTGTTATTTTCAATTTGGCCAAAGTGCCAGAGACGGACACAAGTTAATTATTCCCCGCGTCGGCATCAACAAGCGGAATGTCGCATAATTGCCGCTCCACACGCACGTGCTAAGGCGCCCTACACAGGACGTTTGCGTATGTGCTGTTGGAATTTAAACAATTGATTTGCTGTTTTTATCCGACTGCGTCTGGAGGGTGTTGTTCTTCGAGCTTAGGTATGTATGTATGTCTATTTCTGTAGCGCGCGCTACTACCCCAATAGGCTATATTTAAATTTAATTTAAATTATTTAAAAAATAGCGCCCATAGGGAGAGGACTTTTTATTGTCACAACATTTCAAACCACTTTTATGTTACTATTTTCAGGAAAAGTTATAAAAAGCGTTAAGTCGATTACAGACGTTTCTACTTCCGAGGTCTCCTCATATAACAGTGAGTCGGCAACCACACCCTTCCAGCAAAACGAAAGAATTGTTTCACACTAGAAATAGGTTTAAAATAATTTAAAGAATAGATAGGATGCTGTCTTAGGCTTTAGGAGAGGCCCAGGTTTTTCCTATTTTGATGTTATAGCATTTCGATGTAACAAAGAAATTCAAGTGCTTGCCTTTATGGGGGACGGGGGGGCTTATCTACCACCCTCTTAAAGCTGTCAGTGGTTGCTAATTTAGAATTAAGACATTAAGCTATTGTTTAATATCATTTGTAGGTATGTCACTTTATTCGTTACAGAAGTTACTTTATTGGCATAGGCTTTTAATGTGTGTATGTAATAAACAAAGATAATGGAAACCGTTAAACAATAATGTAGCCTTTACATCATACAAAGTTGGATAACGGCTCGGTAGGCTTATTTGAGGACAATGACCTCTGTGTTTTCGTAGGGATAGGCTTACATATACATAAGCCGGCCTAACTTAGTCCTCAGAGGTTAGTAACGTATTTATGACCTCGAGGGTTCATATCTTATGTAATTGTAGTAAAGGATAGGTAACCTACAAGATTATTGTTAACATTCCTTATACAAACAATAATAAAACATTTCATTTTATTTTTGACATGACATCGAGATGAAGAGTTCTTTCAAAGCCAAAAAACCTCGAGTCTTATTATTAGTAATAAAACAATGAAATCAGTAATAAAAGTTAATTAAATGACATTTCATTAAATTCTAGAAAAAAAACGTTTTAATAAAGTCAGGCCAAAAGGCAGTACGCCAAGGCGGTGTATTAAAAATATAATAATCTCAAGTGGGTAATAGATTAAAAAATAAAAAAAAATACGAAGTATTAATGACAAGTGCTTGATATTAATAGGAACAAGGTGAAAGCATCGCAGCGGATGATTAATGCAGGGGCGCCCATCCGTGGCGTTTATTCATATTCCGGCGCCGAGGCCTTCGAACGCACTCTCTTTAATGGGACAACCCTCGGGAGACGGACAATTTAAAATACCTATCCGCTCTCGAATTTGCTGAAAGAAATCTGTTGGAGGTGAAGTCTTTTGTAATGTAGGTATATCGAAGTACAAAAAACCGCATGTCGTAAGTGTTAAAACCGTAACTTATTAAAATATCAATTTCGCTATAATATTGGTCTAAAATCATATTAGGTATTGAACTTTTTATGGACTAGCTTGTGTGAGGCTGGCAGTATATTACTATAAATAAATTAAATTGAAGTAACTGTAATTTCAAAATGCATTCCCAAACTTATATTAATTATACATAAAAAACGTTTTTCATTACAGTTGGTGGTTATTTTCGAACAAACAAAAAATATGGAGTTCATTAATAGCTAAATTTTCAGTTAAAAACTCTAGTTCTGTGTAAAATATGAAATGAAACGGATATATTAGGTACAACGGAGCTATGCTATGAAATTTATAGATATTTATTTCGGGAGTCGAAATTAAATACATGTGGGAAATGTGACTACCGAATGATTCTTTAAATTGTTATATATAATTTAGTTTAAAATAATAAAACAGTTTTAACACAAACTTTTAGTAATGGATTTAAGTTTGTTAATTTAACAAGAAACATAGTTATTGGATATTCATATATATATTTTTTATACACACGCTTTCTACATTCATAGCCCCGCACTAGGATTTTCTCCTGTGTCGCGAGTGCCATGGCCACACAAAGACGAATACACAAACACCTAGACCCAGAACAGAAATCTAAATTCATTATTCAGATGTCTGTCTGGCCGGGGATCGAACCCGGAACCCATTGCGCGTCAGACCGGTATGGTGACCGCTCCGCCACGCGGGTCGTCATATTGTCATGATAATGAAAAAGTTGAGGGACAACTTCTCTATTCACTGAAGCGATTTTTAGAAATTAAGTAGATTATATCACCCTGCAAACTGAAACAATTCTAATGATACGTCGCAATCCGACAAGCCATTTGGGCTGCAGCACGTGTCATAGAAATAGACATATGTACATACCTACATACGTTCGAAAGAAATTGCCTCTTCATACCCTGATTTCTAAAGATTGGTTAGACTTGATTATAGTTTGGACGGAGAAATGTATCTTGGTTTCTTTATATGGTTCTTTTTTCCTGTAAGTTTCAATTAATATATTAGCTTTAGAACACTTATTACACCTGTGACAACCAAAATAACGTTATATGACATCAACTCCGCTTATTCTTGCCTTGTTTAACCGCTACGGATTTACGAGGAAGCCCATAGTTTTCTGGGAAATTCACACTTTATTTTATAGATCAGCTGGGAAGGTATCGTGAATCTCGGCCATGTACACCGAGGGAAATTGCTCGCTAAAAGTTGGCAAATTTATGGCGGACTAGCTATTACTCGTGGCTCCGTCTACTAGAAAACGTATTTAGTTATTCTGTAATGTTGGCAAATTGTTGTTGGACTTGTTATGCGCGGCTTCAATCTTCATTTTTTACTCGACTGCCTACTCTACGGGAGAGTAACGTTCTTCACCTGTATTTATATAAGTACATCCATTTATTTGATAATTAGAGTGAAACGAATTAAAAAGTAATTTGTACGTTAAGCTGATGGTTGCTATAGGCGGGGGTTAATTAACAAAAAAAAAAAAAAAACAAAACTACATATACTTAATATTTCTGTTATATGAGTATAATTGTTGAAGAAATAGTCGAAGTCAACTTTAAACGTCCAATTATATTTATATTAAGCAAATTTTTAACTTCAACATTTCAACTTGCAATTCTTAAAGGTATATCTCAAACGTACACTCACGCTTCCTACAGTTATATATTAGTAAAGATTTGTACTTCCTAGCGAGTGCTGTAAAGGATTAGACGGAGTCGTTACGATTCTGCGAATTTGCAGATAAGGCGGTTTGCAACTTTCCGCGTTATCGCCGATACCACGCCAAATAGCCTTAGTTGTGTTAAGCTTATAAGCTTATAAGATCTACCTTTCGAATAATTATATTGGGCCAGGTTTATCCCCACAAATTCATTGGGAAAATTAATAATTTTGTAAGTCCTTTACGATCAAGTTTTTATGTGAAAATATATTCTAAATATGCATCGGGCTAGGCGACGAGCGACATCACAAACGACACGATAAGCGGCGCGATTTGTCGCCAGCAGCGCGTTTACCATGCCCCGGCATTATCGACAGCGACAAATGTATTAGGTTTTTTAGGCTATTCATTTGTCGATGATCTAATTATATCTATTATATTTAACTACTGTAAGAAAAAAAATACTACTGTTAAAATTACTACTACTGTATTTTTTTTGTACTTTTACTTTACTTTTACTATTTTTTTCTATGAGTTTGATACACATTTATTGTGTAGGGCAAGTGTGGTCCTTGCATAAGTTAGGTTTCCATCGTCTTATATCAGCCAGCCCGACGGGCTTGAGTGAATCCAGCCCATATTTCAGGGAACACGCCGCAATTTACATAATTAACTAACTTCCTACAGACTTCGCATCAACCTTCCCTCCGCAACGACTAGTTTTTTATTCTTTACATATTTTACTCGTCCTATTATTCCAGTTTAGCTCTCAACTAGTGCTTAATTTTACTATGAATTCATGAGTGCGAAACCAATGAAAATTAATTAGATCAGATTTTTGATCGAGTTAGTAATAAAATGACTAAACAAAATGATAATATAGCCTCTGAGCCATAAGCGATGGTGGGATCCTTAGATCATAATTTTAAATACAGCACTTCTAACTAACGGGATTGACTGCGCGTTTCCGGAAAATAAATGCAAAGCATAGGTCCTGAACCACGACATTGAATGTGGGGAATTGTTTCTCATTCGCGATTTATTTTTAATGCATTTTAAATGCAGAGCATTTTTTTGATTCTTGTAATAAAATCTAATTTTAAAAATATACGGTATTCATTAAATAGGATACTGAAATCCCAACTTAAAATTCACCAATGTCATCCCTAACTTATCCCACTTCTTCGGAACAAGTTAGGAAACAAAATTTGCGAGCGACAATGAATGAGAGAAGTTCCTTCTCGTTTATGGTTTCTTAAAAATACATACAAAAATACCTGTTTATAATTTGTGGGCGTATGGCGTACTAAATTTTAAACAAAAAGTTCTGGTTTGGGGGTAAGTTATGTACAAAAAACGTTTAATTGTGAAGCAAATGTCACGACATCCCTGAAGCGGGATACCGAGATTCTAATTACAATTCAACAATCACTCTTAAGTTATCTCGCAACTTGGGGACAAAGTATCAAATAATATTTAGAAGCTGCGACTGACTTTGTTTCTCATTCGTGATTTATTCGTTAAAATACATCCAAAGACTTTTTTATGATTTACGTCTTTAAGTAAGTCATTTGCATTTAAAATAAAAAAAAAATCCCGAACATTTAGTGACGTAGAAAGTCTAATTGTGAAGCAATAGTCACGATATCCCTGAAGCGGGATACCAAGCTCCTAATTTAAAATTCAGCAATGTTACTCCTAACTTATCCCGCAACTTGGAAACAAACTACGAAACAAAATTTCGGAGCCGCGACAACGAATGAGCGAAGTTACTTCTCATTCGCGATTTATGATCCCGTGAAAAATATATTTAAATACGGTTTGTGATATACGACCGTGGGCGTGGCGTTTGGCAAAGTTTCAGCGATGTCCGAACGATGTTTCAAGGAAGTTAGCTTCCAGTTAGATCTATAACGAATAACGGTAAGCGAGTAGGTAAAATAATAAAATCATGATTAAAAAAGTTGACAATCCTGCTGTAAGCCAGATTAATGAGAGTGCTTTGGTTGTTACAAATTAAAATTGAAAAGTTCCTAAATAGTCGTAGCGTAGTTTACTAGTTTGTGGTGGAACACATTGGTATTGTTCTCCCTGCGATGGCAAAAACTGCTCTTTCCTGCTTTAGACACTTCTAATTTAACTCCTCGCTGCTTGCAACGCCGACAGCGCAATTCAACTAAAGCTTGATCTTGAGAAAGTACACACTATCTTCCTAGGAGGTATTTGGAAGTGGCTGTGTTGCGTTAAATTTATCGTTGGGTATTTTGCTGCTACCCGTCTTAGATAAGGTTTTAATTCTATCCTGATGTGTTAAGAAAATATTTTATATCAAGCATGAATGATTTCTTTATATTAAACAGAAATAGACACAACAAGCAACGAATTATATTTTTTATTATTATTGTTATAAGTCGCGGTCTCGTGCATCTACTGTACATTGCATAACTCTATTGGATCCAGAAATGTGTATATATATTTTAAGTTCGGTTATATGTTTTATAAATCAAGCTGACTATATATTTATGTTAAAAAATTGTCATATTTATGTTCTGAAAAAGACTATGGTCCTTTTTTGTATTGGTTAGTAGGCATCTGACATAATAACAATTCGCGAGAATTTCGTCAGAAAAATGTATATATAAGGCGTCGAGAACACAAAGTAGGATCACGGTAAAAAGTACCTTATTTATAAAGAGATTATTAACAACTTTTTATCCCTCTTACCAGTCAAAATATAACGGACCCAAGTATTACATTATTAAAACATTGATCAATAACGGTATGTGAAGGAAAATTATCGGATTTTAGTAAATTAATTAAACATTAATAATTTTATTACAGTAATTTTAAAGGTAGTTGAACATTTCGTATTTCATAAGCGTAAGCACTATAACATGACCGATGTCTGACTCATAAAATGGCTCTAAACCTGCTGTGTTCTAATTCAAGGGTATGAGAGAAATATAGTTGAAATATAATAAGTCATAAGAATTTGCAACGTATCTCGTATAATCAATCTATGGTATGGATATCTGTATTTGTAATCGGTAACGAACACATATTCAGAGGCAGTAATCACTTAACATCAGGTGGGCGGGATGCACGACGCAGCTTCCATTTCATAAAAAATATATTATGTATCTTGGCCCGGAAAGAGCTTCAAGATAGATTGCGCGAGTTATTATTAAAAATGTTTTTATCCCGTCGACAGGCCCAATTTGACGGCGTCCCTTGTCGCCTTAAAAATTCATTCCTAATCTGTACAAGTCCCAAAGTGTGTGCCGAAAGATGATTTAGTTACAAAGACCGTGTTGGTAAGTTTACATGTAGCTTATGGAGGTCGACTTATGGTTTGAATTTCTGTGTAGTTATTGGTTACATAAAATATGAAAACCCATGTGGCGGAGCGGTTACCATACCTATCTGCAGTGGGTTCCGTGACTGGTCCCTGGCCCAGTTTGGATGTCTATGTATTTGTTTTTGCGTGTCCACGGTATTCGTGACAAAGGGAAATCCTTATATGATTCTAGGAGTGTAGAAATAATAATTATTTATAAGTAATCACGTAACGTGAGGTGGGCAGTATGCACGACGTAATTTCATTTCAAAATGAAATGACCTTATTTTGTATAGGCCTACGAATGCACGGACCAATTGTCAGTTACCATACAATATTTTTACTTTCACTAGCATCGGATAAAAAACATGATGCCTAATGATGAGATCCGGGAACGCCTAATATATGTTTATTTTTTGTTACATCTCATTCTGTACCAATTATGTGAAATTTGTTATAATTAAATAACTTATCCCATAATATAATATTCTCTTATAATTGATCTAGGATTAATCATACTCTTCAATATCAATAAAATGTTCAGTAACTAGTCATTATAATAAATGGCAGAGGCTTCCTGGTTCAGAAAATGTGTGGTTTATTGAGTTTTAACCTATTTATCCTAGAATGGTATTAAATAATCTGAGGCTATTTAAAAAATAAGTAAACCATTTGAACAATATTATTTGCAAATGAATAGTTTATTCCTCGTGCGGCTTATTTAATAGCAAATAAAATACAGTCCATGGTACGGTTTTCGAAGTTACGTAAAATTGATCAAAACCCTACAGGAAAATTGAGCTACGGTTTATAGGGGGTATTTTCTCAACCCGTCTCATGCTTTTTGGCCTTACTGACCCCTGTCTTGCGACTGTAATAACAAGTTCTTTATAAAAAATACTTCCAAATTAAGTTCGTTATCAAATTGAAGATAATTAAAAAGCTAAATATGTATACCTATCGTTCTATCTCCCCTCAATAATGCGCTGTAAGTACTTTTTAACTCCTGATGGAGTTAAATTATTTTTGACACCGAATTCGTTATGAGAAGGGTCCGAGAGCGCCCTCTAATTTGTTTTTCGATCGATTTGCGCTAATTCCAATTAAGTGACGTTGAAATTAAAAAGGAAGGGCCTGATGGGTTTTTATATCAATGTAGACTTGGTCTTGATAAATCGCAAGTTACTTTGTTTATATTTTTTTGATATTTTTTTTCAATTGTCATGTATTACAATAAATATCATGTCACATGCAATGTATTTGCAGTATGTCGTAGTCAAAAGCTGTACTATATCACTTGATGGAAAACTCAATATCTGTTTTAAATAATGTAAAGGGATTCCCCATTAAAATTATGAAAAATAGGTTTCGAATAATAGTTTGCTTTTTTATATCTAGACATGTTAGCAGCCTGTGTAATTTTGATTATAAATTTAATTTCGACTTTACTCTATCAAACAGTTTTAATATATTAATATATTTGTACGGCTTGGTTGTGAATTTATTTTTGTTTGTGTAGATACCCACAACACAATACCTAGCCATGAGTAGATACAAGTATTGAAAACGTTTATCTATAACGTGAATGTTTGTATTGTCTTCCAATTTGTCTAATGGATGCTCGCTATGTAAATTGTTACACTTTCATTGCACGTAATGACTACTTTATTTTATCGGTCTTTCGATCGACTAATACAGTAATACTCCGAAAAGCATTTAATGGACGCCAAATGTAGAAATGTATTATTCCATTCAACCAGCCTTTTTAGGTCTACTGCGGGATATACCTATGTTTCCCCTAATTGGCGCCACTCTAAATGATTCAGTGCCTTCTGAAACTCATAGGTTCCGATTGTTATCTTTAGGTCAAGGGAAAGAGGTGATGGGGAGGTCCTTTTCCCTATAGGATAAAGTTATAGATATAGTTAAAAGCCATTTCAGTTTGCTAATTTAGAGCTATATCAGTAAGCAATAGAAATCCCCTCTCCCTCCATAGTCCGCTTCGCGACTCAGAGCGTTTGGATAACGCCTACTATAAATGACCACGATTCGGCGCAATATGTTATCTTTGGCAAGACACATGCATCGAATACTTACGTATACTTATTGCACAGTGCCTGACTGAGACATATAGCACGGTAATTATATGATTTCCGGAATGCAGCCCAGCCCAGTTGAGTTTTTCGAGGTACCTTCCTCTCAAAGTAGGACCTGCCCACGCGAATAGTTTGTCGCATATAAATGTCTTCGTCAAGAATTTCTATAGTACAGCGTGCAACATGGACATTAGACATAAATTTTGTCTTGTTTCATGTTCTTCTTAAGAATCCTCCCGTTGTAAGGCGCAGTTGATGTCACTCATCATTGTGGTGAGGTCCCTCAGAGAATCTGTCAAGATTACTATATCATTGGCAAATCGATGGTGCGTTACGAGTTCGGCGTTAACGTTAACACCAAGACCTCTCCACTCCATCAGCTTGGACATATCTTCCAGAGTAGCGATTAACAGCTTTGGCCAAATGACATTCCTCGTCGACGTACTTGTTTGACGGATTAAATTGTAGAAACAGATGGATGTTAGAACTACTGGCCTCATATATACTTAAAAATGCTCTTTTTAATATTTAATTTCCGTTTCTTTTAACGCTTTTCAACCAAAGTAAAACCCTTTTTTATATTATATTCTAAACTAAAGTTTATTCTACAAAGAGTTAGTCTATTACGCGTTGTTTTGTTCTATCTAGTGCTGTGAAGGCAAGTCCGGTGCAGATTTAACCCGCAAAAACTGTATCCGGAATGGGCGTGTGGGTCTGGAGGACCCGTCAAGCGACACCCGGCGGTTGCGGTGGACGCGCGACGGGTTACACACAAACGCTTTATTTAATTTGATTGTTTTTTGTTTAAATGTTGACTTAATTCTATATCATTAAAATTGTAGAAAACTTTATGTATCACTAAAATGTATGTATCACTTTCGTATTTTGTTTCCGTGGCCATTGTGAATTATGCTTGTGATTAAGATAAGGTACAGTTTTCCACGATAATAACTGTAATAAGCATAATGAAATATTATTTTTATATACATTTTATATAAATTACAAGCCGCGTGGTATGCATACTGATTTCACACGCAGAGTTCAAATACTGGCCTGAGAGATCTCCTGTTAGTGATGAATTTAGATTGTTATGGGACCGGGTGTTTGTATACTTATATAATAAGTATCCATCGATATCAGGTTATGGCGTAAAAATATTATTTATTTATTATTTTATTTCATACAGTTATTTTGTTGTTCTTCAGTGATTACATCATGCATTTTTCTAACAAAGTTCCTTAATATAAATATAAAATGTATTTTGAAACATAAAACTTCTCAGAATGTAGAGGTTCTAGTATAAACATCAAGGGACGTTGGTGGTTCCCGTGGTCAAGGCATGACACTATTCATGTAGATACGCTTTTATGCTTGGATAACTAGTAGCATGGCTTAACTTAGAAATTCTTACTTAAAAGTTTTAAAGGCAAAATGCAGTGATGAAAATAAATATACAGATTTTACGGTTTAGGGTGAACGTTTGTTGTCTACAACTTTTAA
Source organism: Cecropterus dorantes dorantes (assembly GCA_018249915.1). Taxonomy (NCBI): domain Eukaryota; kingdom Metazoa; phylum Arthropoda; class Insecta; order Lepidoptera; family Hesperiidae; genus Cecropterus; species Cecropterus dorantes. The sequence continues at coordinate 13,225 of DWLI01000320.1, forward strand.
TGGTCGCTGCCATAATACAATATGATACAAGTAGTCGATGACGAAATCTATAAATTATGATATTATACAAATATTCTTAGCTAAATCAATTGAAATACAATACATAATAAATAATAATTATTGTTATTACAAATAATATGTTTCACTTTATATTTCAACTTATTTATAATAATTCATATAAACAAATACGTTTCGCTTCATACATTTACAAGTAAAAGTAATTTTAAAATGATTGTAGTAATAAATTATGTTTTTTTTTGTCTACGACTAATAAATTCGTGAATTCGTAAATTTAAAATCGCACACGAACTAGAAGATTTTTTTTTTATTTGTTTTATACTGTCATTTCTATTGCTTTACTTCATGGGTTGGTCAACGTCAAAATTGGTCAAAGTTAATTGTTAAATGGATTATTTTTTTAAATAAATTAGTCCTCGCTTCGGTGACGATTGTGGCCATGCATTTATCATAGAATAATGTTAAAAACAGATCGTGATCATTTATAAGCACGTTTTTTGTGTAACGCCCACAAACGACCCTTAAATAAACCCTTGTCCAATGACTTTTTAACCATTCTGTCCGTTTCACGTATCAAAGTATAGGGGTTCACCCTATGACCTTTGTTAGTAGTGTCGGCAACACTTAAGTTTTTCTGCTTAAAACATTTGGACAGACAATAGGAGGCGGGTCTTTACTCAGGAGTCATAAATCATTGGTTGATTAATGAGCTGGAAGACCGCGTTAATCGTATCATGTGGTCGGCGGGGCTTAATTTGGTCACCATATTGCTTGCTTCCCTTAGCTTATATAGTAGACACCAGTTTTCCTATAAAAAAGCTTCCCTATACCCGATAGGGATATTTTTTTTTTTTTAGAAAGTTATATGTTCAGGCTAAAATATAGTTAGTGTCACTGTTTTTAAATTTTATTATCTTTTCATGAGTGGTCTGTCAAAATTGTATTCCGACAAATACATTGAATACAGTAAAAATAAATTATGATAAAAATATTATTTAATAAGCTATTTAGTTTTCTTATAGTACTAAACACTCTTTTATTTATGTATAAAACTGTCATAAGGGTTCATCTAAAATAATTGTTCATAAATTTAGGCATCCGCCATATTGGATTTGAAATAACATTACTGAGCTAATACTAACCTATTTCAGCGCGAGTGGGATAAATTTCTAGTATAATTATGAGAAATTCCTACGAATTTCACGTCAACATCTTACCAACTTAGTTCCAGGGATCAACGAACGCTATTTTATCCCTCCGTCATTCCTCGCCTCAGTTCCCCTCCACTTAGTTTCCCAACAAAGAAGTTAAACTTACAACAACGATATATCGCCCGAGTTAGGGTCTTCAAGTTGTCGGGATGACTCTTTAATCAGATCTCGGGAATTTCCGGCTTGTATCAACGTTTCCGTATCATTTTAACGGAACGATGTTAATGAATTAAAAGATTTGACACCTATAACTGAAATAGAATAAAGTCTAAAATCTAAATAATTTCAGTTCAAAAAACTTTTTCCTAGTAATATTTATGTGGATTCAAAATTATGCGAGACTTAAAACGTTATTTAATATTTTAAATTGAAGTAAAAAAGAGGTTTAATTTTTTTGACCGAATATATAATATTTTATCAAACTTTATTGTTATTCCTTTGAGTTATCTAAAATTCCATGTTGAGAGCGCCTTAAATCTGTTTCTTATAAATTTATAAGCGTCGTCCAAACGTCTTATATCATGTGCCTTAACTTTGATTACTAACTCTATTATAGTCTTTATTACAGCAATTAGTTTATCATACCCAATTGTGCATTCTGCGCACAGCTCCGGAACAAACGGAATTACCGCCTGACAATACTGTTAATTAAGTAATACATTGAGGGGGCGGTCATAAATAGTCGCTGTGCACCTTAATTATGATACGGTTAAAATTATTGGCTTTTCCGATAGAGTTAAAAATTCTAAGAGCTAAGACACGTTCATGATTGTGTTAATTAGACTTGGTAACCTCATCTTATTATTTCACTCTTGTAGGTTGGAATATAAGGTAATGTTTAGTATTGATGCTGCAGTTTTTGTAAGAGATGCTGCAGCCGAACCAATTTTATTTGATTGGTGCTGCAGGTGAATAAATATTAATCGAAACTATTGTTTGCACTACCTGCTTGTATGTGTTTTTATTATTTTACAGTTGATATTTAACACTATACATTATAATAACATGTTTGTATGGCATAATATAGATGCAAAAACATTGCTAATCAAATACTAAGGTTTTTAAGATATATCAAGGTATAAGAAAGAACATACAAAAGCGTATAAGTAAATGAGCGTAGTGTATATATTTTGTGTACTTGAGTGAATAAGACAAATATGAAGTATAATTAAACAAATTGTTAGCGAAATATTCTCGGAGAATATCGTCACTAGCACAGTGAATATCCGTCTTTAATACATCGTGCTTAATTTATTGTACAAATATTTTGAAGCTTCTTTATGTCTTTGACGATTCGCCCGGCGGAGCGGTCACCATACCGGTCTGACGCGCAGTGGGCTCCCGGTTCGATTCCCGGCCAGACAGACATCTGAATGTTGAATTTAGATTTCTGTTCTGGCTCTGGGTGTTTGTGTATTCGTCTTTGTGTGTCCATGGAACCGACACAGGAGAAAATCCTAGTCGGGACTATGAGTGTAGAAAGCGTATGTATCCAGAATTATAATTTGACCTCTTTCTGGTACATACCGGCTATGGCTACATATGGATTTGAAGGTACTTGAAATAGCAAAGTAATTTATAAACAACATGACGATGCATGGGTTTCGAATATGTTGTATTATTTCTTTGTGCATATGTTTAAAATGCTTAGTGGATTTAATACAGTTTATGTCGCAAAGTAAATTATACATGTATTCACTTTCTTTAATAATTCGTGAATATAATTGTATTGGATCCTTATAAAGAAACTTTCTAATTGGTGGCTTTTTTTGTTGGAAAGTCCTCGACCGATTTCCACAATAAGTTTGCTGAGTCGCAAAAGCGCGGACATCCCCAATTTCCGACGCCGAGAGACGCCGAGGTGGCAAATCCGCTTCGGATACAACTGACACACGTCCACAATGGACGGCGACCACTTTCGAGTTTGTTACATATTGTCTATTTGTGCGCATTTTAAAGACACTTTTCTATTTATCTGGTTTTTAAAATGTGTGTCTATTTTAAAAATAGTGTAAATTGTAATTGTAATGTAATATGCGTTTATTTTAAAAATACGGTTGTATTGAAATTATCTATTACTTATCCTGTATGCAAAATTAGTGTCGATTTAAAAACTTAGTTTGATTTGTGTTGATTTTAAAGATTGAATTGTAATTACAAATAAACTCAAATCGACAAATTACTTCCAAATTTACAACCTTTTTAATTATCAGCTCTGTAAAATTTTATTTTTAAATCGTTCATCAACTACTAGCTCAATATATTCTGTATTTTTTTCATGTTGTAAATTGAATTACATGTAATTAATTTTTGTACATATTTTTTATTGTTTCTCTGTGTTGAGTGTTCAATACATTGACGGTCTGACTAGAGAGTCGCAGCACTGCGGTGGCAGTACCTGCGGTAGAAAAACTCAAGTTGAGAAGACGAATCTATGTAATTTCACTCGCGATCTTACATATATTGGGAAATAAAAGAGTAATAGCAAAGCTCTGATATTCCTGCTGAGTTCATTAGTGAGTAACGAAGAACACAAGTGGCCAAAACATCTGAACTTACGAAACTTAGTTAACGAATAAATATGACCTTTATACCTATACATTCTTATGATACATTCTAGGTTGGTTTTCAGGGCCACCGGTCTTATTTCATATAGAAATTATGATTACACAGAAGAAAAAACAACTCTGGTCTGAGCAATAATATAATATTTTAATTATTTAACTGTCAAAGTGTAACGTATCTTGCCGTACAAGTCTCATGCTTAGTGAAATGTACGACAAGGTACTGGATATAACATTATTTGGCATGTAAAAACAAAATATGTAAAAAAAGGAAAATATAAACAAAAAAGACAAACTCGCTGAGTTTCTTGCCGGATTTTCTCAGTTGAGGTCGAGTTCCCCGGTGGTAGTGTACAAAAAATGTTGGAACTATTTCATTTCATACATTCACATGAACATCACATACTAGTAAAACTATCGATAGAACTCTGTAACTGGCAGCAGGCGATCTGGTGTGCATTTCATAAATTGCACTCTGTTTGATGCACACGTTAAAAATTTAGGTATGCTGCAGCGCTTACGTTATTAGATAAATCCAGATGAAATTCCACTGTCTGAAAAAAATATTGCTGGTGTCCTGGGAATCGAAAACGTGTGTTTATATATACGGAAACAAAATATACTTTACGTATGACATTTATGTCGTAACCCAAAATAGTTTCGTGTTCCTACATCTAATTATTAAAAAACCATAACATTTTGTAACGAGAAAAATTTGCAATTTTACTGTTCTGTTTTGACCTATAAATTAATTAGTTTTATGACATTTTACAAACTATTCTATTTTTTTACAATGATTGAAGTTACAACAATTTAATCTATTCTCCCGCGTTGAAGTGGAAAACATATCTGTTTTTCCAAGACATTATAAAGGACAGTGTCTTGCTTAGTTTAGTATTTTCTTTCTTACTTATTTCGACTTAATTTTTACGTACATACATATGAACACTAAGTATTCATAATAAATGACCATTCAAGTGTCTACTACATGGCATTAATCTCACCGCATTGCACCTCAACTCGGTCGAATGGACTCATATTTGGTAATGAACATAAATCTTACGTTTCGTTTATAATTTATGTGACAAACTCCGGGGACCTTACAACCCGATGACATAAATACTTAGGTAAATGTATCCCTACTCACAACGAACAACGAATATAGGATTAAAATGACATATGTCTTGCGTGATTTGTTAGCTGACTTAGGGATTTACCTCACTTGCTAGTGTTGAGACGGTTGTAGGTATTGAAATGACTCCAGCTCAAATTATTTTGGTTGTGTCTCTTCATATGTACGGTAAAGTAAAATATCATAGGTGCAATATTATATGATCAAAATTTAAATTACACTTATGATATAATGATATAAGAATATTCTTCATAAGTATTGCACTGTTTCATTACGTAGTGTACTCGTACTGTTATGGGGCTATTATATTACTTTCAAATAAAAACAGACCTTGATTTACGTAGTAGGAATAATGCACAATCATTTTGCATCTTAGTGATGTTATGTAATATCATTTATCTAATTTATTAATTTATCTACATAGATACCATGCAAAGCGGTATGATCGCTTATCCATACTTTAAATAAAAACGAACGAACACAGTCGCGTTGCGGATCTATGCGGTCAAATGGGGTCAGTCCCATACTGTTTTGTTTTTTAATTGCACGCATTACATTGTCACACGGAAAGTGACGGCAATGTTTTCAAATTGAGTACTAAAACACGCGAGGTTTAATTTAAATGCGAAGGTTTAAAAACATGTTAGAATTTTAATTAGTAAAACACTCAAATTCAATGGGGCGCGTGAAGTAACTGCTTTGGTTTTACGGTAATTTACATAAAAGCTTAAAAATTTACTTTTACATTTACGTGTTTCTTTGTCTTTATACACAAAACACGTTTATTAGTTTTATTTCTATAGAAACTATTAAAATGAATCTTGGAAGTATGTAGATCTTCATTTATTAAAACGCGACAGGCATTTAACATTTCAATATCATCCTAATGGAAATTAATTTAAACTTTCATTCTAGTTTGATGCCACCGCGCTTATCTGATCAGGACTGACTGGTGGATCTTGGAACTCTTTAACTCTTGGTTTTGATTGTGAATTATATAAAGCTGAAGTACCCTAACGTTATATTTGAATAATATTATATCATATAATATTCCTATACATTATTCTACATTTCTGTACATTCTAACAGACTTCCGCATAGAAAGAATATGTTTAATAATATAATTTGTGATACCTCGACAGGTTTACTTAGTTAAATCGGTATCGTTTGTGTACGATGAGGTTAAAAGGAAGTATAATTTTTTGGAAATTGGTATTTTTTTACAAAGTGTTTGGGGTTCCGTATCCAAAGGGTAAAAACGGAACCTTATTACTACTAATCTTCCACTGTCTGTCTGTTAGGGCTCTATCTCTTGAAATGTGATAGATATTTGAAAGCTTTACAGAACGTGTATATGTATGACTATGTGCGCTATTTTTTTAGCGACTGAATCTTTCAAAAGGTACATCGAAGCCTTGGGAGTGACTCCGGGTTATGTGGGACTTTTACCCAGTAAAACCCTCGCGGTGGCCTGCCTCACAGCTTGCAAGGGATTCCGGGATCTCCTATGAGACGCACCGGTGCCCCCTGGCACGGCGTCCTTCACGAGTTCATGTCTTGGGGAACGTGTGACTGTCCCCCTGCACCTTCCAGTGTCTGCGACGCAGTTAGGCTACGTCGCATGACAGGCAGAGGATACCGTAGTCGTATTCTACACCCCAGTTATAGGGGGAAGCTATCATATTTACTAAAAATAGCAAATATAGGAGGTCCTCAACTCTCCATTCAAGCAACCGATAATTGTCGACGTTCTTCAGTTTATTTATAACATTAAATTGCCATAGATAAATATTTTTTTTTTATATTGCATGAACTTCTATAACTGCTATTGTAATAAATTCTAATACAAACGTTGTAAATTTATTGGTACCTGCGGAATCCGCTTTGCGTGAAATCGAATCGCACTGGCCAACAACCATGCCCTTATCCTCATAATTTTAATTTCATCCGTCCAAATTTAGAAAGATGTTTTCTTTTCAAACTCCGTAATAAAAATGGTCCTGGGAATCGGGAAACCTCTCGTATTTGATTTCAGAGGTCACAAAGCTAACAATTGCAAGTTTCCTTTCATCCTATTAACGATCGCTCCTTGTACTGAAACGCCTTGATTTAATGCCGGGAAATTTCAATTTATTATTCTCTTCTCCAATGAGCGGAAATGATGAGAATTTTTTCCCCGTCTTTGATGATGGAATTAATGTTTTTTAGTTACTAGGCACTGTTCAGTTTGGCTCTAATATTAAAAGTTTTCGAGGTTTTAATAAAATTTGCGTGGGTATCAATTTATTACATATATTTTTTTATTTAAGTCTTTATTTGCGAAGACACCACATTGGATATTAAAAACTTCTGTAGAAACTGATTAGGTTTATATTTTCTCAACAACAGAAACGAAATATATATTTTTTGGATTGGTCTAAGTATACACTTAGGAATTGTCAATTACATTTTTGTTACTATATCGATTACTAGATGTGCTACGCGGTTTCGCCCTCTACTAAATAAGAAAAAAAAAACAGACAAACATAGCGTGATCATATATAGCCCATATCCTTCCTTCAAAAAAAGACTATTCAATAGAAAAATAATTTTTAAATTCGAACCAGTAGTTACTGAGATTAACCCGTTCAATCAAATAGACTCTGCTTTATAATATTAGTATAGGGATAGTATCAGAGAGCATGACCCACGCAAATGAATCGTAATATCGGCAATAAATAAATTCAAAACTGATATCAATCCGAAAATATATTAGTATTACACCATAAAATCGTGTTTCGTATATAAAAATAATATATGATAAAGACTTGTTCATAAAGTCGACATACAGCTCCTAGCAGTATCAAAGTAAGTAAACCTTATGTAGCTTAACCGCTCAATAAAGTACGAGGTTCTTAATTTTAAAGAAGTCTTAGTGTTCGCCGGCTCAATTTGATATGAGGCGAACATCTTTGCCCCTCGGAGTAGCAACTGTGATTTCAGATCAAACGCCTGTTCTGTATGAAATTGCTTTGAGCTGTTCCATTACCTATGCCCCACTTATCATCACTATGTGCTCGTTTGCTACTCCAATCTAATAAGTGAAGTGACATACTCACTATTTCAATTTTATAAAAGAAATAACAAATATATATAACACGTCAATAGCACGTCATAATATTCCAATAAAGTTTTGTATGAATGTTACTCCAGTGCGGTGCTCAAACCGGCGATCGTGACGTGACGTCATAACTGCGGTGTCAAACAGCGGAAGTGCCGGCAATTGGTGTAATGACATTGAGTAGATCATGCGTCTAATACGAGCATATGTATTAAGAGCAATGTTTCTCAATGTGTGGGTCACGATTCCCTGAGGTTTTCCAAGGTTAATAAAAGAGTCGCGGGGTGGTGGAGTGGAGTTGAATTTTTAGATTTTTTTTTAAAGAAATATTAGTAAAAGATGTGTAGACACATACTTTATTAGTTTTTAACCGGCACCTACTAATGCATACATTTTATGTTGATAACTTCTTAAAATACATGTCACAAACCGTTGAGTATTGCGTTATATTCACATTTCTTAAGAAAGTTGTGCTATGAAAAGTTTGAGAAACACTGCTTTAAAGGACGCCTGCCATCCTACAAACGTTAAACAGTTTAAACCTATATTCAATGTACTTGTTTTTACAAGATATTCCAACCAGGAAATAACTGAAAGTGTTAGGAAGCCTAACAACGAGCTAAGGTGTTATAATATAATAAAAAACCCAGTTTCCAGTTGGACTTAGCTTAATCTCGTTAGTTGGTTCTTAGTGTTGAACTGCACACTGAAATGTTAACGCAAAAGTTAAACCTTGTTATTTATTGATATAGTTGCATGGGATTCGTTTTTTGAATCTGTATATAAGTAGGCAACGATAAAACTTCAGTGCTTTTGTAGTATACTTTAACTACTGGCTTGTTCCTGCGGCTCTGCTCGCTTTGGTCGCTTTACCACGGTAATAAAGTATTTAAGAATTTAACCAAGGTCATAAACTATTTATGTGCCAAATTTCGACGAAAAACAACCAGTAGTTTTTGAGTGAAAGACACATACATCACAAACTTTTGCGTTTTTACGATATTAGCAAGATTGACTATCGTAAGCGTAAGGGCGTGGTCCCATTGAATAGCTATCAACAAGTAGTTAGAAAATATTTGATAGATTATGAAAAGTTTGATGGTGGGATGATAATTTTATTTGCACAAAACCTAACTCCAAAGAATCCAAACTGCTAGTCAAAAGCTAGCGAGCCATTGAGTTGGTTCTCCAATACAGCTTACCACTTGATGTCTTTGACTAAAACCTAGTGAGCCAACTAGTAGTACTATAATAGTAACTAATGATTAATAGGTATCTAATAAGAAATAGCTTCCAATGGGACAATATTCCTAATTTCAATAGTAATTTGAAAATAATGTTCGTTTTCGACTATAGTGCAAATACTCGTATAAATAAACATCTACACTTCAAAGTCAAAGAAATTTATTGTGTTACACAGATGACAATAAATTCAGTTTTAGGGCGCTTATGTACTGCCTTTCATAGTCGTACAATATAATAATGATAGCAAGTAGGCAATATAATATTGATACTTGAGTAAATCAGACCATTTGATAAAGACAGCTACTAATTGCTTATAAGACTATCTTCCAAGGATTCCTTAATCGAGTAATATGCTTTCGCGATCAACAATTCGTGTAATTTTTGTTTAAACGAATTAATTTCCGAAAATAATAGTGCTCTTTTGGGTAACTTATTATAAATAAGAGGCTATATGAAAAACACTTTTCTTAAATAGACTCGTATTTACCACACATGGTAAGTAATTTCATCTTTATACATGGACTATGGCCTGAAACTTTCTCAATCTGAGAGAAGACCCGTGCCAGCAGTGACACAATAATGGGTTGACGAAACGAATAATGTATATACTTATAGGAATAATGAAAATATTAAAAAATAAATTAACTATAAACCATTATTACATTTTTTTATTACGTACCTAA
>DWLI01000321.1:0-23170 GCA_018249915.1 Cecropterus dorantes dorantes
TTTTTTTTAAATGAGTATAGAAAAAATGTTTTTTTTTTTTGTTTTTTTTTGTTTTTTTTTAATTTTTTTTTTGGGGGGGGGGGGGGGGGGGGTCATCGTAGTTTGTTGTTTTTTTTTTAATTAGGGTGTGCGAATAAGTTGAACTTACAAATTATTCGATCCGAATCGAATAGTAGTATTCGATCCGGAAGTCGAATCGAATTATTCGAGTTTATTCGATTTTTTTCAAATTATTTGTCGAATTTCGAGTAATTCCAATTTCGAATCGATTATTTATATTCGATTCGATTCGAACGATATTCGCACATCCATAATTAACAATTATTTCACGGTGTGGGGTGCGTCATTATAAGTCATATTTGATTATTTTTTATAATACAAAAAAGGGGGTAGGTCTGTTTAATAAATTTCACGTGTGTCGAAAGTCATTTCGTCAGCATGCGATTTAGGCTAGGGGGTTAACGTGTGACGTCATTACATAATAAGTCTACTGAATGATTTCAGTAAATTTCATTCAGTATAGCAGTTCACATTTAGTTCTCAATTTGGTTAGAACCCATCGCCAGACATAACTTGATCCCTATTCAATACGTGTTAACATATAATTAAGAGATCAGAATAAATGGTTGTGTGTTTTGTTGGAGGTATTTCAAGGCATATATCCAATTTTGTCCAAAACTTGCACATATTTGCAAAAGTGATGTAACGAAATAGTGACGTCACATGACCGTTACGATATGTGACGGGGGGGAAAGGGGAGGGTTACTCTATCATCCCTTATAAACCATTTTTTGTTAGAATTTCTACAAATTATCCGTGACTTTATCTTATAAATAAGGCTGTATGTGTATGAAATGTGCATTATATTTGATATGCTTACATCAAGTTTATCTAGAATAGTACTAGATTTTAAATTAGTAAGCTCCGAATACGTATATACCAAATTTATACACAAGTACGTATATAGAAATGGTGTCTCGATTTGTATATTAATTTAGTTGCTATCAGGAGTATTAAGCTGACAGGCTAACACGAGGCGTTTCGACTTAGTCCTCAGGGGTAGCAACTCATCTGTGACCTACCTTAGTTAAGACTAGTAGTGAAAGAAACTCAGATTTTGTAAGTCATATTAAAAAGACTCGCTTTATTTTTAAGTCACGACTCGACTTGTATTTCAAGTCGGAAAGTCATGTCATTCGTTCATGAAGTAAGTCATTTCAACTCTTAAGGATCACGTTGACGTGATTTAAGTCGAAGTGCTTGTCTTTTAAGTTAATTGAAAGGATTTTTTTCTAAGTCACGACTCGACTAATCTTTTGAGTCTTAAGTCTTGAGGCGTAAGACCAAACTAGATTGAAGTGTTTTTTTCCATAAGATGGAGTCGTTTCTTAAAAGGCTAATGTCCTGACTTACTGATTTACATTAACAGGTTTATTGTAAATGGTGTTTCGACTCGACAATAGACTTAAAATCTATGTATTTCACCAATAAAAGGTGCACACGTGTAAGCGTTGCATTTTGATATAAACGACTCAAACGAGTTTACTAACACGAATGCGAGTCCTAAGTAGAGTCGAGTCGTAAAGAACTCGACTACTGAGTCTTTGTTTTATACACGAGTCTTGTAAAGTTAACGAGTTTTTGTAACTGTGCGTCATTCATAACTAGTTCTATAAAATATTGAGAACGAATGGGAGTTAACGCAAAATTCTGGCGTAATGAGTTCACTAGTCACGAAACAGATGAACTTTGTAATTTTACGATCGGATCTCGTACTATAAATAAACGACTCCTGTCCTATTTCCAGACCATTAGATCTCGTCCTATAAATAAACGACTCCTGTCCTATTTCGCATTTGGACTTCAGTGACCTTAAAATTAATAATATTTACAACTATTAAATATTATTTGTTTGAAATTGAGTTCAATACTTGAGTATTGAGTACTTGAGTTCAATATTTACAACTATTAAATAATAACGGTGCTATGTTATTAGAAACTACTAATAACATAACACCGTTTAGCGAATTAAAACGATTTCGTACCAGAAAAGGACAAACATACGTCCCTTAAATGACCATCTGAAGAAACTCCCCAAAATACGAACACAATTTTGTTATTTCAAAAAAAAAAAAAAATTTCGCATTAAGTCTCTTTTACACTCACCGTGCGATATGGTACGATATCTGGTGGTCACAGATGCTAATAATGATGGCCACTTACCATCAGCTAAACTACATGCTTCATTATTACTTGTGAATTAAAAAAAATGGATTTAATATTAAATACTATCAATTCTAGTACTATTTTCGTGATAGGATGCTTAGGTCTTATTGTAATAATAACGAACGATATTGCTCACATATAATAATAATAATTAGATTTATTAATAATACTACACTGCCTATAAAACACCATTTAATGAAAAGTACAAATTTTACATTTAAAAAATAATAATAACGAGTGCTTTATCTATAGCAATAATTTTAGCGTTTACGGACAGACGAACGGACGGACTAGGTTTACAATGTATATGTACGATTTGAGGTCCATTTGGAGAATAATGACCGTCAATCCGTCAGCCTCTAGAGGCCCTGGAAAAGGCCTCCCCTAAAAGGACCACTCCAACCGGTCCTGACCCTTCTGAAGCTGTTCGCTTTTGCCTAAACTGTCTCCACTTAAAGCCCTTCCTTCCTCATCAGTTGTTGGTTCTTTGAGCGAAGTATCCCGCCCGCAGTAGTGAGCAGTGATAGCCGAATGGTTGTAACTCGGGCTCTCGATCGGGAGTCCGGGTCTCGAATCCCAGGCACGCACCACTGATTTTTCTAAAATTATGTGCGTATTACAAGTTAATTCTCACTGCTTTACGGTGAAGGAAAACATCGGGAGGAAACCTACACATCCGAGAGTTTTTTAAAAAATTCTTAAAGGTGTGTGAAGTCTACCAATTCGCACTTGGCGCTGGCCATGGCCATGGCCGGTGGACTATGGCCTGAAGCTCTCTCAATCTGAGAGATAACCCGTGCCAGCAGTGGCACAATAATGGGTTGACGGAACTTACAGATGATGTATTCCTGTTGCCGCTAACAAATACTAGAAACTGAATCTAATAAATTAAATATTTAAAGCGAACACCTATACAACAGTCGTAATTATTTTGCCGTTTTTTTTTATAAATAATGGTACGGAACCCTCGCGCGTGACTCGCACTTGGCCGGTGATATTGTTATATGTTTGGATATGCGTTACTCAATATTTTTATCTACAGAAATAGCTTGTTACATTTACAATCATTACAGTAATATATACGAATTCTTATCATGTCGAACATTGTGTACATTCATTTGCATGTTGTGTTAAATTACATATAAGTAGACAGTATTGTTCCTTAGGTTTGTTTATGCACAAAGCATTGTATTATTTACGAGACTAAAATAGTTAATACATTCATTAGTTATGGCAAATTAACTAAGGTAACAATAGAGATTTTTGACAATAACAGACACGTTGGTATAACTGCAGAGGTACATTATATAAATTGGCTGAGACGAAACAGATACGATGTTTTTAAAGTTTTTTATGTATTAAATTAGCAAACGAGTATACAGTCCATCTGATGGCAAGTGGTTACTGCCTCTCATGGACATTTATAAACAACATTTTAAACAGGGTTCATATTTGAAGTCGATCTCAGATGTGTTGCCACTCGAGCCGAGGACTAAGATGGATCGCCTAATTTATAAGTTTGACGACCGGGTGTTTTATTTTTTAAGTGTGGTAAATATAAAATAGAAAAATATCAATATACGTTATGGAAAACATATCATAAAAGTAAAACTAAATTGATTATTTTTGATTTTGAAATAAAAAGTTAGTTACTTTATTGTAGTTTATGCTTAATAAACTATTAAAAACAGCTATTTTTAACAGAAGAAAAACTTTCTCGAGGTGTTTCAAATTAATTCTCAGGGTAGCACTTATTCGTATCTGATCTCATGCTTATTTAGATTTGAATATTAAGGCAAATCCTTTTTGAGGGCTTATTGATTGCTGAATCAGTGTTATCCTTTCAAGCAAAAATACTGAATTAATGTTTAAAGAATTTAACAAAACGTAGAAATGAAAAATATTTATCTTGAAAATCTATGAAATAACTACTTATGTGTCTGTTTTTTTACTTCATCACATAATAATATTAAAATGAACTATCGTTCGAACGTAAATTTACGTAGTGACAGAGTTTGGTCGCGATTGTTTGTATAGGTTTATTTAACCAGGTCATAATTTGTTCCGGACAGTTTTTTGGCATTCTGTCGCCGGTCATGTATAGTCAAGCTTACTTAATTTTGTCTATTTTTATGTATTGGAATTGATATCAAGTCACCGCCATCCATATATATTTAGCCGCCTGAAATTAGATAGGAACTCTACCAAAATTTGACTCTATCTAAAATGACTTAACATATCTAACCTACAAGAAATTATGTGGGCAAGGAGAGGTAATTAATAAAGGTAATTTTTTATAATATAGGTTATTTTTTAAGCCCGATATTAACCTCAACGATTCTAACCTACCCTAACGAAACCTTCGTCTGTGATTCTTAATTGGTGATTCTAAAGTTCTAACACGGCAAGTAATTTACTTAAAAATATACTTTGTAAAAGTTGTGTTTGTTGTTTATGAAAATTAATTTTTTTCACGTCATTTGAAAAGGACATAAAAGATATAAATAAATAATAATTATATAATAATATACGGATAATAATAAAAAATGATAAATACTTTACTAACATGTAAAAACAATCATAATTACTAAACAAGTGTTTAACGTGTCTATTTTCTGTATTATTGGAAAGTAGTTATCCAACAGATGTCATCGGAATGTAGAGCAACGTTTGTATCCATTCAACAGACACAAATACGGGCTCGTGAAATATTAATGCGTTCTTATGTTGATAAGTTAATAATAACTAGCCTCCCACCGCGGTTCTGCCCGCGTAGCTGTGAATAGTTTTAGTTTTAAGCAACCCTTCTACTACCCTATATTTATGGCGTGTAATGTACATGTCTAGAGACGTTGTACATTTGAAATTTCTTACGAAGTTGTGCATGCAAGTGCTATCAAAATGATATACCTACGTTTCGTTATTTCTCAAAAATAGGTTAAAATTAGTTTAGACGTTTCTAAGATTAGCTAATAGATTAGAAAATAAGTTAATACGATAAAGATAAGCGTACTAAATTGATTAGTTACACATAAAATTAAAATGTTTTAGTGGTATCGTTCTGATAAGTCACTTAGAAAATATCTGTTATTTTTAATGTGACAGACAGATAGACACTTCAATTTATTTATTTGTGTGGTTAATGAAGGAAAGTGTGTCAAATGACAAATTCGACAACCTGTCGCTTAGGCCGCGAATGTGTCGTACGAATATATAATTTCAAATGTGACTAAAAGTGAAAGACAATAATATGATAAATTATAAGAAAGTTGTCGCATGACCTTAACTTTGATGGATGCGAGTGCATACATATTAAATGCTTAATTAATACTAATATTTTAACAGCGTCAGAATTAATACCTACAGTCAATAAGAATACAATAAACGCGAAAGTTTGTGAGGAAGTATGTGTGTTTCTTACTCTTTCAATCTATTGAATGACTATTGGTCGTTTTTCGCTGAAATTTGGCACATGATTTAGATTAAGGTAGAATATACTCATTACCGTAGTAAACATGGCCGAAAAGAATAAGTTTTAATTGCTTACTTTTTTTTAATGATAAAGATTAGATGATTTATATGATTTTCTTAATAATGAAGATAAAATATTCTGTACCATATTTTAAAAATAACGCAAAAACATTAAGAAGTTTTCCTAAGCTGTTTCTCTTATATAATTATATTACGAATAGTTAAAATATACTTAAACATATATGAATCTTTAACGTATTTTTATGCGAACAATAAAAGGAGGTCATATGTGTACGGAAATTATAGTAATTTTAGAAGTAGCAAAGGATCATGTAGTTTATCTGTAATCAACTCCATATAGAAAAAAGGTTACACCAGAAGAAGAAGCCATAAAAATATTTGAATATACGTATTATAATCTGATAATTAAAATAACTTTACTAATAAAGAATAATAAAATTTGAAACGGATTCTATAACTGAATACCAAATTGTTTTTTTACTCAGACGTAAACGTCGTCAACTACCACGTTGCATCAAATAACACCGGTATGATGTGTATTTGGCGACGGATATGAAAATCGGCCGTTCACCCGCTTTTCACTCGTTACCCCGTTTTCTTTTTGTGAGCGTTGCGTAACGCTTCAGAGTATTTAGAGTCATACTCTAAAACATTGCTCATAAGACTTTACGATCTTTTAAGTTGTTCCAGAAACAAACATTACGAAAGATTCGGTTTTCGTCATGTAACATATTAAGAATTTGTGGTTAAAAAGTTAGCATAGCAAAGCTTAAAAAAATCTTTTATAAGAATAAAACTGACACACATTTAAGTCTGATAGAATTCTTCGTAACTTCGGCGACACTATCACCACGTGTCTCTCTGTCTTACAGTAGTCATAAAAACACTTATTATAGGTCTTCTAACTCAATTCTTAGGGGTCGGTACCCCTACTTGGTACTTGAATCACCGTTAACTTGATAGGACATTATCACTTTTTGGGGTTATTTAGGGTTGTCTATAAGAAATATACCTAGTAGTTATCATCATACATATGTGTATCTGAAATGAAAATATTGTTTCAGTGTAGGTAGGCCATTACTCAATTTCATAAATAATAAACAATATACACACGGAATTTCCTATAAAATATTACCCGTTAAATTAAATATTTAACTTTTATTGTTTACTAAGAAATTATTAAAAGTTGTCTAGGATCACTAAATGTATATCGCACATTTCGCATAATTATTAAACGGTGAATATCTTATATTAACATAAATAAATACTATACTCTTAGGTGTTACGTTACCTATTCTTAATTATTAACATTCACTTCGTTATGATTTTATAACACGACCAGGATGTTTAATTATATAAATAATAATCTTAATTCGAGTAATTAAATAACAAATCGGCCTACGTAGAGTTTATTTAGTTATTATTATGAGACAATGATTGTCGTCATTATTTAAAATTACAGTGTAGGTAATTCAAAGTAAAATATGTTATCACAATATCTTCAAAATTAGGTTTAGAGGTCGATTACTTTCAGTTATCCATTTGTTGGTAATGAAAACAATATGAAGCAATACGCTACTCGTAATTTTTAAATGTAGAATTGTCGAATAAAATAGGTAGAAATAAATAGTAGTAGTCTATAGTACTTTCTGAAAAAAATAGACAATTTGTTACTACCTGAAAAGAAAATTGACATATTGAGCATATAATATTATTAAAAATATATATATATTACATTCATGTATAGTGACCTAGCGCCATCTATGTCCAAATCAACAAACTGTTTCGTTGTATATCTTTACTGAGATTCATATTAGTCCAAAGTTGTGTTACGAGATGGCGCTTTACAAGTATGATGTTTAGTAATACGTAGTGTTGATAGATGGCAGCACTTGATCTGTTTTTATTCAAAATGGTTAACATTCAATTATGATTGAGTATTGAATGCAAAAAATATTTTATTTAAACCATGTAATCATATTTGGGACCTAAGAGTAAGTATGCCTATACAGTTAATAGGCACGCTCTTACAGCTAAATCCCGCAATGTACTAATTGTTTTATTACAGTGTTATAATATAGAAGTAGCAACGAAGTATTCTGTTAAGCTGATGGTAAGTGGCCACTGACGCCTATTTACATTTGTCATAAATCCCAAATCATATTGGTATCCTATCTGAAAATGGTCATAAATGATGTAGCTACCCTCGAGGACTAGTTGAAATGTTTAAAAGTTACTGTAAAATGTTAATAACTTCCATCCGGCAGTAACTGTGATAGTGTCTTGTAACACGTCCCGTCTCGTCTCAGCTTTTTATGCCCATACGTTATCTAGTAGGCAAATTGACGACATCTTCCTTTAGCTAATGGATCAGCCGTGGCCATTAGCGTTTAAATAAGATATCTCACTAACGGATCATTATAGGGTCTCGGAAGTATTAGCAACTTAGCCATGGGACAGATACTTCTACTTACTGAAATGATATCTTTTTAAAAGCTTCATATAGATCTTTAATAACGATATTTAAATTAATTAACATCCTTCTTTGACATGGTTATCTGCAGTTGTAGTAGGTAGTTTTATGAAAAGAATATTTCCAACATGTTGTTAATTCAAATTATGTAATCAATCTACTATGCATGCGGACTCTGGTTACTAAAGTTTTACTGTTTAATTTATATTATGTTTAAGTAAACATTCTTAAATTTACAGATAAGCTTAAAAAAATATAAATAATATATAAACTTGCAAAAGACAACAAAAAATTCTAAAGAGATCTATTTTTGTGTTAACTTTAAACTCTTTGTTTTGTTAGTATTCCAAATCACATTGAATACCTCACCATCAGATTGCAACAGGAAAAACATTTGACTTTTTTATTAGCAATTTGGATATAATACTGTTCTTAATGTACTACATTTGATAAGTAGATACTAATTTAAAATATAAAACATCCCACAAGATAATTTAATGTCTTATGTCTACACTTTTATCAGTTTTAGCACATCTTCATTATTCTTTTTCTGCGGTATTTTAGTATTAAGTTACATACACATAATATGATTAAAACTGCCATAAGTATTGCATGCAACATATCTAACATCGTTTTGCACGCAAGACAAAGCAGGACCAACAACCGGAAAGGATACTTAGGAGAATCGAATTTGACTACGGTTAAACGCGGCGTAAAATAAAATAACTTGGTTCATCTTCGCATTCTGTATATCAAAACGTGTTGGCGCAGTAAAACTGACTGCTTTTTGTTCACTGGATCTTGTTTTAATTTTTTTTCTCGTTGAAGATGTATCAAGCGCATTATCCTGTAGGAGGTTTCGTTTTGGGCGCGGCAGATGGGCGAGGCGGGGGACGCGTGCGCATATCTCTTGCGTGACGTCACCAGGGCCGGGAAAAAACTCCATGAACTTAAGCAGTCAAGGCCTCCGAGACTTCTGCATTTACATGTTGCCGTGTTATTTTTATTTGTATCGATGAAGGCTTAAGTACTTGACGATTCTGCACTGCATTTGCACTCGCGAAATCTGGATTTACCGGACCTACAGAATTTTTTTCAGGTTTATTTTCTGTTTGAATATGCATATTTTCTTTCATATTCCATAACTTTAGTAACACGTTAAGCACCAAATCGGCACTTTCCAACATTAATAGCCCTAAGCTGAGTTGCTTAACTTAGAAGATATCATTTGATTTAATTTCAACATACATTTTTGGTAAGGGTGTATTTTTTTCCGATTAGTTCCAACTTAGTCTCAGGGGCAGCAATTAATTTTAGGTCAACCTCAGGAAAGTCTATATCGGTTTGATAACGGATATATCACATGGGTGACAGACGCCTTTTACTATAAAATGGACTGCATGCTCGTTAGTTTCTAAAATTAATGTCAAACAATGAAATTTGAAAATTTCTTAGTTAGGTCTGTTACTAAAATCAAGATCTCTATTTGGGCTTATTTTGGGATAATATTAAAAGAAACAGATAATATTTCATTTCGATTTTTATGAAGATTTCATCATTTTAATCTTACACGACTAGTGTTAACCCAAAAGGGTCAGGATAAGACAGGGGTAGATAAAATACTTTTTTTAGAAATATGTATGCCAATAAATCATTCTATTTTATGCCACTTCGTTTTACGACTGACATATTGTTATTATATATGAGTCAGAATTTTAATGTCAGTCAATTCCTAGAAAAGTTTACAGATAACTCCGGTATCTGCGCTTGGTTTTTTGTTCCTCTTTAGATGTCCAAGCTGATTATTTTTAAGGAACTGTAAAAGAATCTGACATAGCCAGACGTCGGTAGTAAATTCTGTTTTGTTTTGTGATAGAAACCTTTTATCCGTGCATTTTATTATGAAAAAGATTTTAACGCTGGGAATAAAGAAAAATTGTAAATGGCAATAGTACAAAAAGTTAAGTGGGAAAGAGATTGTTGCTAGCCGTTTTTCTATCGTTTCTGTATGTTTTGCTCCTTAATCGTTATTGTAAATACGTAACTGTTGTTTGCTTATAAAATATATAATAATAAAAATCATTGCTACTCACTTCCTTTAGAAACCAGTTATAAATCATTGAAGCTGTACGTAATATACGACACATTTTCTAATATTTTATTTGAAATGTAAAAGAGAAATAAAAATTAAAAGACTTATATAAAAACTGTTTTATTTATAAAAACAGCAAACAAGCATATATTTTATTTAAATATGTCTGTATATACTTAGACCGAGAGTCCTGAAGTCTACCAGAGATGCGTTGGGCTTAAGTAAGGTCACGGACAATTAACATAGGTGTCCGGGACCCCCACAAAATAGGCGAAAAAGAAAATTCAAGGGACGGAAGGATTTTTGTTTATTCTAGTGGACAAATTTCGAAGTCAAGTTATTTTAAACTTGACCTTCGCCGCTGTTGAACTCCCTCTTTAACAAAAATATAGCCACGCCGAAGGGTTAAGGTACAAATGTCAAAAAACTTGATCTACTTTACCATACCACTAAAATTAGGAATAACAGCATATCGCTGTAGTAATAAACATAAAATGTAAAAAAAAAAATAATTTTGCGTTAAATTAAAATAAATTAAATAACATATTTCGTGTTCTTTACAGGTTGCTGTTTGGGGCAACAACACAGTGGCAGAGGTTGCCTGCGAGCCTCTGCAAGAAGCTGGTGCGGTGGTGGCTGGGTTGCCCTCAGGACCGCTGTCTGCTCCTCAAGCGCTGCCACTGGCCGGGCCTCTACCCCCACCACTAGCTTTGACTGGTCCTCCAACAGCACTGCTGTTTTTGGGAGGATCTAAAGCTCCCGTGGACCCAAGAGCTCCAGCAGTCGCGTTGGAAGGCGAAGTGCTGGTCGTGGAGTATGAACCACCCCAATGGGATGGAAGGGATTTGGAGGTTTTTCTCGCATGGGAAAAGATTTATGGTGAGTTGTGATTTTAGTCGAATGGATATAATATTCTTGCGCGAATATTCAACTTGCAACCAAAGGCATGTTACCAAAAGCCGTTGATAATAAAAAACGTTTATGCATAGTAGGTATATTTCCGTATGTAGGTATATTATTAGTAGGTATATTTTATGCACAAAACGTTAAAACTAGTCGATAGATTAAATTATTTTTTACATGAATTTTTGAATACAAACATGTACCTACATCTAGATACGAATGTTTTTTTTTTCTAGTTTTTATCCAGAAGTTTCTACGGACATGGAAACGAAATTGATTTACCTGAATAATTAATACCAAATTCATAGAGTACTACAACACTTCAGGCTTCGATGGGTATTTCTACCTTATACCAGCAGTGTTAAGCACTGCTGTTCTATTTTTTCTATACGTAGATAGGAATTGTTTCTTACTGTCAGAACTGCGTGCTCATTTGCAAACACTATAATAATAAACTAGGTAGCCATTTACCTACTTTTAACTCTATGGCTGATCACTAGTTACGTGTAGTAAGTATTACAAGCGTTGCTTTGTATTCATATTCCGTTCATACGAGCAATGTTTGTAGAAAGCGGTTTGGCAATAATGAAACGCGTACGCACGCCATTGTCCGGTAATCTTTCGCAGAAGTCTTTGCACACTAGTGATGTGCATAGTTTGAGTGATATTGAAGCAAATACTCAAATCGCTTGCGTGGAATATTAGATACATATAATATATTATTTTCGGTAAAAATGTCTAGGTTTTTATAATTATATTGTGATATTTATAAAGTAGGCAATTTTAATAAAGAAGCCGATATTTCTTTGTTATAAAGGTAATGCGAGATAAGGTAAAAAAATAATTAAAGTATTTGTAACAAATCTTAGTTAAAATTGTATTAATTCGCGAAGTGGTAAGCGGATAATTTGTTGCTCTTCATTTATAGATTATCAGAGTTGAAGATAACAAACGATCATGTAATATACTTAATGGTTGGTGTTCACAATTGCACCAATGGGCATCTTTAAGCATTTTTATATATGATGAGTTGTTACTCCCTAGGACTAAGATGGTCGCCAAATATAATAGCGTGCCGGCAACCACACCCGTCCACCGAAACGCAAGAACTGTTAGAAAGAGATGTGGCGGTGTCACTGTGGGCATTCGTTCTCTCGAGTATTCGTTCTACAATCTTGCAAATAACATTGTTATTCGAATATTGACAAAAAGTTTGTCTGTCCCAACTCTAAACTGTTGTACGCGAGGCTAATATACAAGGTGCCGTGACTATCATATTGATCATTGTTGAACTCCTAGTATCTTCAGTAGCGAACTGCACATAGAATGAGAATGTTAGAGGTAATAAAACTGTTCTAACCGTAATCTGGTATCCTCGCTTGTTTCTTTGATGATTTTGCAATGGCTACGGTATCATTTGTTATAAAAAATATTTAGAACAAGCGGGGAGGTCTACTCCAGCTATTTCTAGAGTAAAGCAGAATTTGCCTCGCTGGGTGTAATAGCCTGCCGATATTGACATAAAGTACCATCTTAATCCTTAGGAGTACTAGGCATCAGGTAGATTACCTGAACGGAATTGGTTAAAGATGTTCATGGACGACAGTAATAAAGCGTATACTGCTTGGTGCACAGGGAATACTAGGTTTGATCCCCGGTTATGCCATCTAAATGAATTTATTACTTCGGTTTAGCTGTAATCAGTATCTTATATGGCAGCCATGACATGCCAGCCAGACATGGGAACTTATTACTGTAATAATCATTATAAGTTTATTTGATTGCACATTTATATCATCGTTGAAAGTTTTTAGATGTAAGAGTTAAGTTTGTGTGAAGTAGGTGTTACGAAAAACCATTAATTATAAAAATACGATTTTATAGTGTGTAGACATAATGTGTTAATTTAATACCTCTAATAAATAATGAAGTATGCATGCAGTTCGCCTTTGTGAACGCTTACTCAATAATTTCTCAAGACTAGATTTACGTGAAACTAATTACGTATAATGGTTTCTTTTTTTTTTGTTACAGCTTCAACGCTATTTTCCGCAATTGAGTTATACGGAAAACCTCTACTAAGAGCCGCTGTTATCACCAAAGAAGAATATCACTTACTTTTCTATTACCTAGAATCCGTATCTGAGGCAAGTGAAGCGCTCACAGAACGAATGAGAAAGTATATTGATTCAGGCTTGTTATCCAGTAATAGCGAGAAAGACAATGATGATAGTAAGTCTCTAATTCAAGAACTCGATCTCGTACTCGAAGACCATATCGACCAATCGAAAAGTATCTTGAGCGAACTGATTCAGGAAGGAGTATTGTCACAACACGACATTGACTCGTCATCAGAAATAACGACATCGGAGTCGAACGATCAAATCTCTGTTAATCGCAAGATAGATGAGGACAATAGATCCAGTGTGTCTTCAAGTGGAGGTTGTCTTCGTAAATTAATTGTCGATATACCAGTAGATAGCAATGAATCAGTGGTTGACAGTTCAATTGTAGAAAATAACGGAAATGTAACTACAGTGACAATTAGAAAAGGTGGGCAATGTTGTGCTGACCATAGAATATCGGCTGATGCAACTGATAACGTTTGGTCCAACGTCAGGTGGGATTTTCTCAATCCAGCTGATTTCGGATACGATCAAATTCCGAATGTAAAGAGAAGTCGATCAGACTCAGCTATTACACCAGTGGCCACCCGACGCAATGAAGATAACGAGATATATGAAACGTTGAGAGATGAAGAGAGAGATTCTTGTGGTAGTATGACTCCTTACGAATCTATAGAGGACTTGTATGATTGTATAAAAAATGGTGCTTACAACAATGCTGAAGTAGACGAGACCTCGCCTTCAACCGAAGGCCAATCTGAGCCTCAATATCCGGATTACTACGAGAAATCAATCACTACACGCCAGAGTTCTGCTAGTAGCGAAAAAAGTGGAACCTCATCCGCGTTTCCATTTTCGAAATGCGGTTCGAGCGATTCGACCGGCGCGTACACATCTTGCGAATCAACAAGTGGAATTAGTACCTTCGTCACAAAAAGTATCCCGGAGTCTTTAAAGCTCAGAGAATTGCCTCCTCCTCCGGCAGAGGGGGACCTAAGCGAGAGCTCTATCCTGTTGAAGCAATTGTTTATGGGTGAATTGTTGGACGCATATGGAGAATACTTGTCGGCTTATCCGTACGCTCGTGCACTTTTGCGGAAGAAGGCGCGCCGTGACGAACACTTTACCGCTTTGGCTGACATCCGACGAGGGGCTGCTAAATACACCATCGCGGACTACCTCGAGTTACCGGTAAGATTTTTTTCTTTTACAATATCAATTTCTTGATTTTTATACGGCTTGTAATTTATGAATCGGTACAATTGTGCCGATATTTTGCGGTAATCTTTATAGGATTTTAAAAATTATAGGATTTTAACTCATCGCTTTGTTTTTAAATACAACAATATAATTATAATTTTAATCACTGCCGAATTAAAATATTTTTATCCTAACCATGACCTAACTCATCTCGTGAATGATGTATTAGTTTACAGAAGGTTTACAGAAGGTTTCCTAACATCGCAAGGAATCAACATTGTTAAAAACATTCAAAATTGTTAAAACTGATGGGTCAAGGATTTGAGAGAAGGGTTTGACTTAACCGAAGGTATAGACTATTGTGGCAAATTAAAAGATAACAGGGACATTATAAGAGTACCTACAACGTACAAAATGTTTAATACTGAGTCGGATTTAGGTATTTCTATTCCTGATTCTAATGTTGCCCTCCCTTTAAGGTAATATATAAGCATAAGTACATGATTTTAGGCTTTTAAGTTCTTATTACGTCCCCCCCTGTATCTGCCAGTGGTTATTAATATACAGAATAACAATGCAAGTTTAATGGCAATATTTAATACATCAGAGCATCGCCCGATGTACTTCGATTGTAAGCGTTTGATCGCAGCCGCGCGTCGACCGCGCGACAATCGCACGCGCCGCTATTCAATGCTAATGGGCCGGAAGAGTGCGTATAACTCTCTCCCAGTAATTACACCATTGTCTGGTCGCTGTTTCAGATTTAATATGACCTCGAAAATATGACCCTGTATGAGCAATATGGTAAATTTACGAAAGCTCTACTTTATATCGTTAATAATAATACGATCCAGCTATGATCCCCGATCAGAAATCAGAGTCAAAATGGTAAGGCCCTCGTCTTTGTGTCCATAGAATCAACAGATTATCCTACTTTAGAGCTAAGGGGTGACATACTCATGCGTCCTCAAGATTACATACTTCGTCCTAAGGGTCCATTGCGTCCCTGACGAACCTCGGTAAGACTTACATAATCTTATCTGAGATTGTATTGAGGTATTCATGTGCAGAAGTAGTCGCTTACCATTCGGTGAACTGCATGCTAGTTTCCTACTCCTATATTGAAAAAAGCGTCATGCACTTTTTTGAATAGTAGTACATTAATAATAGCATGAATAATTAAGTTGGACCGTTTTTACCAGCAAATTTGAAATTGACGTCAAAATGTATAAATTAACGTACATAGGTAAGTAGAAGTAGAAAATATTGGTCAGAATAAAATTATAAAGTATAATTCCTCTGCATTTTAACTAATTATGAAAACAAAAAACAATAAGTATTATGGCCAACAATTATCAGCGCGGAAGATATATTTCTTTTTGAATTTTTCATTGTCTTGTACTCGTATTTATCTTTTCTAAACGTAATCCACAATCCAAAACACGTCTAAGCATAAACGAGAGCACATTGTCACAAGTCGTGAAGGTTTATTATATATTTTAAAGCTTTGCGACGCTCACGTGTAAAATGTATTCGTGATTCCGATTCTATCGACGACCCTCAGGAATTCAGCGATATGGCATAAAATGTTAAGCTGTTAGGGCTGTCAACTTATACACGAGCTTAAAAATGGCTTTTTTTTTAAATTGTAAATTAATTTTGTTTGTGTTACATAATTATCATTAATATAACTTTGTTTTAAGGATATACGATACACTTGAGTACGATTGTTTTTTTTATCAAATAAATTCGTTTATTTTTTTATTTATCAGTTATAGCACGCGTTCGCAAGAAAAGATTGGATATAGATAAACACCAACGTAATTTTTTTCAAAATGCTTTTGTTTTGTATTACTATTTTTGCTGTTAGTATAAATAGGTTTCCAAAATACTGGCGGCATTTTCATGCTGAACGGTAAGACTTATATCTTTGTGAAAAATAGTCGCCAGCTTTTTGGTCAGCGGACTCATGGACAGATTTGGCAGACATATCTGACATGAATCTCTTCATGTCAGATGATCATGGTCAATAATATATTCTATTGTAGGTACTGTTGTATTATATTGAGACACGTAATGTGGCGAAATAGATTGTGGATTGTTTGGGGGCAATTTTCTTCTAATTATCATGTTTCATATTCACAGTCGCCATTTCAAATATATATATAGCCTATTTCACTGTTCAGATTAAAACAATTCTTATGATATGTCATAATTTGTCAAGCCGTTTAGGCTGTAGCGCGTGCCAAAAAAATGGACATACAAAATTTCTGCCGTACAAACCTAAACTATTGCACGTGTACGTGGGTAAGTCAAAAAATAACATCAGAACTGTTCTAAACCGAGAATAGTAAAAGTCCACCAAATTGCACTCGGCTAGCGCGGTGGTCTGCAGCTAAAACTACCTAAGTACCCATACGTAAGTGCCAGTATAAATACGTAGAGAAGACATGTGTCCAGCAGTGGAACAATATTGTGATGAAGACGGCGAAATTAAAATGTTTATCCATAAATATACTTTTTTAATATTATTCTAATGCTACGAATCAACCCTACAATACCATAGAACATGATCCGATTTGATAGCGCATCACTAAATGCCCCGTCGCCTGCGCCTGCGCAGCCATTCACTGAGTTTAACGTTTATACATGTTTTCGTTTAACGTGGAGTCGACATTGGAAATCTAAAACGATTTGTAGAACGTTTACAGGTATCAGTCCATTTTTTTATTATTATTTTTTGATTCAGAATTTGAGTTAAATATGAGTTTACATACTCAAGAGAAACTCTACAAATGATACCATTACTTTGTACATTGGATACAATATATTATACCAATAAGCTGCATTTTAGGTTACATACGTACTTATGACTCTACGTCCTTCAGCGTTAATTCTGCAAAGCAAAGCTCTTCCAAAACTATACTTATATTCTGTTAATGTCTCAGAAGGTAACATGTCTTGTTCCGTGAATGTTTAAGACATGCACCAAGCACAAATATACACTTTTATACTAACATTATAAAGCAGTAGAGTTTGTTTGGTTGAACGGGCTAATCCTAGGAACTACTGTTTCAAATTGAAAAATTATTTTTGCGTTGAGTAGTAAATTTGTCGAGGAAGGCTATAATCTATATAATATCACGCGGTGATTGATTGTTGTTTTTTTTCTTATGTAGTAGGTGACAACCGCGGAGACATCTAGTTTTATTATAAAAGCAGCAAAAGACCAACCAGTCTATCAGAGGGTAAGTGGCCACTGTCGCCTGGGGCAGTCTGTAATCAATCTTCGACAGGATTAGAGTAGGTACTATCTGAGGTCATGTTCGTACAGGCACCTGAGAACTAAGGTCATACCATCTCGGATAAGTGTTTCTCACTTCCCAAACAATTTAGAGGTAAATACAGCAATGCTAAACAATGCTGGTATAGACAGAAATTGCTGTGCTGTCAAATTATTAAGAGTTCCATTACTTTTTCTAAAACCAGCTCTGTACATCGGTACTTTAGCAAGATGAGGACGGATGCATTTTATACATAAAACATTATTATCTTGTGACTTATTTAAGTAAAAAAAATGAATAAATTATGTTTTAATAGGTTAACTATTGCCTCATACAAGACTTCCAGCTGAGGTGTAAAATATTATTAATATTAATGTCGGGTAAAATTTTATTTTACACCGCCAATATTAATAATAGTACACATAACTTTGTTGAGAGGTGACGCATTTGACCTTTTCATCTATTTTGTAACATCCCGTGGAAGTTTGAGTTGCTCATCTATACAAATATATTAAATTTGAAATGTCTGGTTGTTTTTCTGAACAATATTAGATAAGAAGATATAAAAAACATAGCTTGCGTTTAAATGTATGTCTCCCTACATGTCTTCCTACATGACTGTTTGTCTGTCTATGTGTTTGTCAGTTACAGCATTATTTAAAAAAACAGTCGAATACTTTTGAAAGGAACTCACGTAAACATACAGAATCACAAGATACAAGGATTTTTTTAACTTATAAACTGTAGAGTTCTTATTAAAAGATTGATATAGTCTACGCGTAGGAGCTCGTACAAAAAATAAACGAAAGGTCATTAAGAGTGGGCTATTTAGTTTTCTACGGAGTTTCACGGATATACTGCATGACGTAATCATATGCGACCATACTCAGCGTATGAAGACAAGTAGCGGTGGGGTGCCCGCCTACGTTTGCCGAAGCCAGTCACCCACACGTTAATTGTCACCAGCCACCAATCCGCCATGAATATTATGGCATAGATTATAATTATTATACTAACGCACCCATAATTTACATATTTATGAGATTATTTTCATATCTGCAATAATTAACAATGATAGAGGATTATGCAAATTTAAAGTAAAATAGGCGTTATTATGCTGTAATATAGGCATTACATTCGGCAAATTATGTTGCATGGATTCAGTCAATGGAGGTTTAATAACGTTGAAATACCTACAGCATATTAGGCATATATGTATATAACCATTATTTTGCCTATTAGTAAGAGAGCAGACAATGCTAAATATATAGTTATTCCAGCGTCGCGGAAACCTATTACAATAACTTCCAAACTCCTCTCTTGAGCTCCTCTGCTATATGGAAACATTGCAAATTAAAAAACTACTCCATACTCGTATGTGAAGACATACAAGTATAGAGTAGTACTCTTTTTTTTGGTCAAAAACGTTTAGACCGATTTCCTGTAAATAATTACATTAAGCCATGCACTTCAAATAATCCGTAACCTTGTCGAACATATGTTAAACATGAAATAGTGTAAAATATTTTTACGTAGATTGCACGAAGTCATAACAGTTAATGCGTTTCAAATAGCCGTAAACAAACTGTTTGACGTAGAAATAGGTAATAGGATGATAACTGTAAAGTCAAGCGTAATAACTGATTACAGGGAAAGAAGTATACCAAGTTACTCGGACAGTTTCCGTACTTGTTATGTTTCCATTTCATTCTAAAAACATGTTTCATTGATAAAATGTAGTATTATAGTTTTCTTGCATTATAGAAGTAAACGCAGCATGCGCTCGTATTTTACCATCTGGTGAAATACGAGTGCATGCAGAATTCTAACCTGGGTTCATCATCTACCATCTGGTAGTTGATGAACCCAGGTTAGAATTCTGCCTAAGGTGTACATGGCTACCCTGAGGGTTATGCTGGAAAGTTTATGTTAAATATGTCTTTTTACTACACCTTTTATAGGAACAACGCTTAACACTCATAGTACCTTGTAAATACGTTCCTTTGCAAAATCGGTTACAGAAAACGGATGGTTAGGGTTACGTAGTATTTTCGAGTACGATTCCTATGCCTACAACTACAAAGGTGCCTTGAAGGATCATGAAAACACAATGCACAGCTCTAAACAACAACGCATAACTAAATATTTATTATTATGATATTATCAATCCCATAATTCACCATATTTAATAAGGCTTTATTTTGATTTCGATTGTCAAAATAAATCCAATCCGATAGTGTCATAAGAAACAATAACTAAACATTAGGAAGTGCCTCGTCGGCCTATACGAAAACAAATAAATATATTAATAAATTTCAAATATTTGAGTAACATGATAAACATAAGCGCAGAGTCAAATATTGGATCCCACGCATACATACCTAATTCTTAAACTTTATGTGTGTGTTAATGAAATAATCGATTGCTTCAACAATAAGGAAAAGATCATAAGTAAACGTACACGAATAAAACTTTTTAGGGATGTTTGAAGGCTTTATTTACAGTGGCTATACTCAGCAGCACCTACCCCATTCTCAATCTGAAAGATCCATGCCCAGCTGTGGGACACGAACAAAACAGTACTACAAAAATGTAAGCATGCATTAACAACAAATAACGATAAAGCCTTCTGCTCATATAATGTAGGATCGTAATAAAGATTCAATAATATCTGCTTCATAAATAAGTGTCTGGAAAAGTATCCTGTTTTATATTTCCGTTTCCCATTTAAGCTTCTATTAACATTTTAAATGTATCGATTTAGCATGTCTTCGATACGTGTGTATGTAATATTTTATTGCACACTGAGCTAGACCATTTACATGTAAAAGCGAAAGGATATTCACTTTGACTAATCATAGTAGAGCCTAATCCCATCAAAAACATAAATGTAAAAACCAATTTAATTACTGCCTATGTATGCTACAAAAAATTGAGATCTAAATAGGTACCCATTTCTGTGTATTATTTTTAAGTTGTATTGTTCAAGAATACATACAGTCTTCAAATATTTTTAAAATATATTTTTTTGTATTGCTACAAAAACAATGGTTTACATTTAATAATATAACTCTGTTACATTTTAACAGATAATTTATTTACATAAAGCTAATTTAGAATATACAACTAAAACCATGATATTTGGACAGTATGTTTATTTTATGATGACACATTTTATCATGTTCCACTCCTAAGACTTAGTCCGATCATACAAACGATAAAATATAAATATTTGTATATATTCACACCAATCCGATCTATGGTGACTAGCTATAATAAAAAGCAAAATCATCATTTTTATTATAGCTAGTCACCATAGATCGGATTGCAGTTACTACTTAAATCCAGTACTTAGTATTACATTTCATTACGTTTTAGTAATGAATTATACATGCTATATTTAAAATTAAATTGATACCTGACGATTGTATTTCAAAACTTATATTATTATCAGATTATTTAAGAACCTATAAAACTTGCCTATTTTTAAAATAGTTAATCTGTCCTGTATATTTTTAGATTTTGAAAATTCTTCAAACGTAAGATAAATAAAACATTGTCGTTCAGATAGTGCAAAAGATTTAAACCAACAATAGTACGAATATTTCTAAATCAAGATGGCGGTTGGAACACGGTGTTTAAGTGTGAATGTGGTAGAGACTATCGTGATTAGAATTCTTAAATGATCTGCGTGTTAGTTCAAACGGCGTACCAACATTCTTTCTACTTTGTGCCTCCATATACAGATAAACAGATTGCACAGATTAACAAAGTAGCAAATTAATTTTATCGAAGTCAAGCCATTGCAGCTGTTACCGAGTCTTGCACAATTTATGGTTTTAAACGTAACGTCTTATAGCTATAAGTAACTAAATATTTAACTATAAATTTGGTTGGTTGTTGGTTGGAAAAATTGTTGTTGTTTTACAGTGAATGTAAACGCTTAAGAATTTATATAATCTATGGGTTCAACCAGTATCTTTACAATTTAACAGAAAAAGATGGCCGCGATTTAATAAAGATAGGTTTGAAGGCGCTTAAGCTAAAACCGTAAAAACATTTTAAATAATAAAACCTCTACAACTTAAGAATGAATTCATCTCGGGCATTCATACCAATTTGTTATTTTTAAAAATTGACAATGTTGATTGAAAATATCAAAAAACTATTTTTTGAAAAAAAATAGATAATAACTACTTGCATTCCAATGTCAGATATATATTTACATAACATTTTTTTTATAGTTGTTGCTGTAAATATATATTAGACTTATTTTATATATTTTAAACATACTAAACTAGCTGTCCGAAATATATAAAAAACTCTATTATTGTCAGTATCTCAAAATATCTATTTTACAAACAAAGCGATGAACTTTCATCTCACTATACGAAAGTTTATGAAGATGTATGTGTGTTTGTGATTCTTTCACACAAAAACTACTGGTCGAAATTCACTGACATTCAGCAAGCTTTAGTTTATGGCCTGATTTAGATATAGAATACTCATTATCGTGGTAAATGTGACTGTAGCGGGCAGAACCGCAGGAATAGGCTAGTTTTTATTATATATATGTAATAAGATACTAGCTTCCCGTCGGCATTCCGATTCCCGATTGCATAGCCATCTTGACTTGCTAATTGCTTAGGCAAACTGCTTATGTAACTTTATGAAGATTTATATAAAAAGACATTAGTTACAAGAGTTATATTTTCTAAACCACTTAATAATTCCCGTCTCTCAATCAAACCACATCAGTCTAATAGTATGTTACAAATGTTTAGAGTATTGGTTATAACTTTCGAAGTAATGTCCATTCGCCATTTCCGGAACGGACATACCACGCGTTGTGAAGTATTTCGTTGTTTTCTAACAATACTCGTATATCCAAGTGTCTGGCTTGTGTTTATACGCCGTTAGTTATATTATTTTAAGACCCATGTCTAGTAGGAAAATAAAAATCAAGAGAACTATGTTGATTTTACTAATATTAGAAATGCGAAAGTTTGTAAAGAAATATCGTCGCTTAAGTTCTAACACCGCGGGTTTCAAAATTGCTAAATGTTCAGGAGAGCAAAAAAACTGTTTCAGTTATTCATTTTTAATTCAACAGAGCACTGCCTTTCACCTCTTTTAGTATGAAATAACACTGACTTCCATGTAGTTTTCACCGCATATTTTGGATGTGTCAATATACCCTGTGTTCATTTTTTTAAATAACTCTCTGTGATTTTCTCAAATTCTTATTTTATCGGCCAAACGACGTGTCTTTTAATTCCGTATCGAATGATGTGCGTACCTCAAAATGGCCATTTTTTAAGTAACGCGGTGTTAGAACTTGAGCGACGATATGTGTCTTTGTCTTTCACGCAAA